>JBBPNN010000451.1:0-23846 GCA_038090935.1 Hortiboletus campestris
GCGAGCTCCTCGAGGTCGTCGAGGACTGCACCACCAATTTTGATGACAGCAAATTTTGCGGGCTGGGTCGGGTGCGAGCAGGATGAAAAGATGCGAAGGTGACGTTCAACTTCACGTTTTGTACCGAGAGAATAGAGCAGGCGAGTGATTGTATCCTATATATGTATACGTCAACACACCGGTGATTGCGAAGTGCAGAGAACAGACTCTGTCGGTTTGGACAACAGACTGGATGGACCGGACCGAGTCTCTACTGCGCACGGCAGTGAGCGCTTGGCGGCGACCAGCGACAACAGCAGCCTTCGTAGCGACAGTCAGACGAGAAGGTAGCAATGCAGCGCGGGTCGACAACATTTTGGCGATGCTGCGGGTGGCGGTGGTGCAAGGTGGAGTAGGAAAAATCTCAACTAGGACAGGTGTCACTGACTTGCTCGTCAGCGACCTTTATAGTACACAGACACAGCGAGCAAAACTTTGCTGTTGGATCCTGTGCACGAACGCCATAATGCGGAGAATACACCTCGCAGCGAGAAAAAGTTCTACACAGCCAACACAGGACTACATGAGACATCAGGACAGTTTCTTTTAATGACAACACCATACAGCATCACCAGAGAAACTTGAACCCCTCATTGAAGTATGACGATCCCCTTTCAATCCCATCGTCATTTAAATGTACTACTGTACATTGGGAGGCGAGGAACTGCAAGTCCATCGGGCCATCGGTGGGTTCAAGCCTCAATTGAACAACACTAGACTGAGATGACAACCAGAATTTGACCCTACCTGTACGCCGACTGTCTTTGAGCAGAAGCGCAACAAGGTATGCTCTCAATGCGCACGGTGAGTTTATTGACCCTAGCCATTCAATAGGATGTTGCTTTAACGCGTACCCTCGCGCTGGAACTTCCGTTTTCCGTGCTGAGCAATCACAGAATCACTGGCATATCTTGCAATCCCACGACCCTACGGGCACCCCTGGACCCGCATGTCACTCGTGTTTCACGGCCGTAGCTCATGATGGATTCGAAGTAGTAGCTGCACAATTGTATTGGGGGAATATTTTTTTGGAATGTTCTAGTGTTATAGCATTCGTCAAAAACAACCATTTGAATAGACTTGGATGGGACACGAGTTATGACCGACAATGTACGACGAGAGTAGGCAGTATAACATAACATGAGCAGCGACGCAAAAGCAGAGTCTCGAATAGGAGCAAGGTTGCAAAATGAGGACGAACACAGCAAGCGTCACACCGCGACTGAGACCTGGACCATTCGGGACAGTAGTTCAAAGGCATGTACAGTTTGCAAGTTTCGCTATGACATGAGAGTCTCTCTTCTTTTCTTCCCATTTTTTTTGGGTTTCCTTGTCCATCCTCGCAAGCTGTGCATCCTCGTCAAAGTCTCGTAACAAGTGACACGAGAGCACGAACCGAATTACTCTCTGAAGACTCCATGACACGAGACGGGTAAATTCGCAGGCCGTGGTCGCTGGCGATGGCGCTCACTGCCAATGGAGTACTATTGCCGAATTCATGAAGGTGATCAAGGACCACTTCGCCAAACATCCTGCCCGAGCAAATTCGGAGCCACGGTTCAGCAGACCAAGTATTCGGCGTTGCCAGTCTTCCGCCTTGACAGATTCCGCCATACCCCCAGGGCCCTTTGTTTCGAATTCATCAATCCATCACGCGCTGAATTTTCGAGTGTCCCATGTCTTATATTCAATCCTTACACTCTACTACATATGTCCCATGTCAATGACGCTCCCTTGATGCCCCACCTGCCATGTAATACCTACTCACACAATTATCCTGGACATAGCTCTTACAATCCGGGGCAGATACCCATTAATTAGATACAATACATCAGCTGTAGCGCTCGCACTAATCAACTTGTCGGGTCTGAACCAAGCCATGTGGTGATCAGTGACAATTTGTAAGGCATCTGTGACTGCCGACTTGGAGGTGCGGTAGGGGATGGTACCCTTGTTTGAATACCCTATCAATGTTATATCTTTGGACGGCGCTCGTGAGCCGTGACCAGTGGTGACGGAGATGGAGACGAGCGGCGACGGAGTGAGGGTGGGGACGGGCGGCAGCGCGAAGCGCGGTCCGGCTCCACGAACTGTCCTGGGCCAATAGTGAGCTGCTTACCCAGACAATAGTCGTACTACGACGCGTGCAGCGAATGCTACAGGCCCAGGGACTAGGAGGAGGACCGACGCAGCATGATCGGTGGGGCATAGCCTCGGCCAGCGATCATGCCGGTTGAGGACACGATTGGTGGGGACGTAGTCCGACGGCAGCAATCGGTCAGAGGTGGGACCCGGTGGGGCAAGGCCACGGCAGCGGTCAGGTGGGACCTAGTGGGGCGTAGCCACGGCAGGTCAGGTGGGACTCGCGGCTTGAAGGACGCGACTGGTGGGGACGTAGTCCGGCAGCAGCAGTCAGTCGGTGAGACGAAAACTCGACCGCGAGCTGCGCTACTCGATGAGCCAGCGAGTGCGGGAGGTGGCGCGAAAGAAAGACGCGCTGCGCCACTTTCCTTCGCTTGTCCAAAGATATTGTTCTGGCTCACCTCGTCATTCCCGTCAGTATCTTTGTTTTTTCTGCTGCCCTTCCTCGGCGCTGGCTCAATTCCCATCAACACCAGGCGTTTCCATCGAGGTCGTCGATGCTCTTGCTTTGCCAAGTCCCTCTTGGTCTCCCAGGCGATCACCTCATTCATGTATTCTTGTCGAACTCGGTTTCTCTCCAGCCGACCTTTCTCCGCATCCTTCCACGCTGCCCTTGCTTCACTTCGGCCTTCCTCTTTCGCCACTCTTCTTTTGCTAATTCTTCTTCGTCGGCAGCCTTAAACCAAAACCCTTGACGACCTGTCATACCCGGGCATCCAGAAACGTCATGGCATGATCAGAGAAGCTCCAAATCTTCGTCAAGCGCTTCAGCTCCGAGCGTCCTAAAATATCTGATCATGAGACCAACAGCGTCGCCCACAGACCGGTGACGAGGTGAGGTCAATGTTACAACCTCCAATTGCTCCCAGCGTGTTTGAACGCGTGACATTAAAGCCTCAGTTCACTGGCAGCTCGTCCGACGCGACTCGGGCTCGTACAACTGGATGACTGTGATTCAGACGCATTCGTTGTGAGTGGCTTTCGGCAGGTCGTACTCAATAAAGCTAAGTCCAGCCGTTCTCCACCCAATTCTCCAATTTATAGCCGCCTCCAAAGAAAAAGATAAACAAAGTTGTGCCGACGTCCCATTTCGAGAGCCATTCTTGCGACCATTCAAGTTAGATTAGTGCTTCGAATTTAAAGCGTCACTGCATACTAGGTATTGTGCTAACCTGCTTTGGACAATTGAAGGTGCATCCCTCTGACGAAAGCACCCGGCAGAATCCCCATCCATAGTCGCATGCCATCATTCTCGTCCAATGTAATTGCTTGAACCTTTCTTGCTGCCATCATACGTTGACATTCGGTTTGAAATGAGGTCTTGGGGGTTTCGGCGCCCGCGGTTACCTAAATCCTTTGCAGGCAGTTCTCGCATTCTCGAATCCGTCGAAACGAGTTCGGCATCACTACACGTTTACTTCGTGGCGTTGTTCAACGCAGCACCCTCCAGTCGGGACATGCGCGAGGCGACGGAACGACGTTTTCGATCCCTCGTTTTCGGTTCTGCTGCGCCATCCCAACTTACTTAAAGGCTTCAAGTCGCCTGGTCATTGCCATTGCGCTTCCTTGCGTCGAGGCCTACCGCTACGGTACGCCGCATGCTGTGAGGCTTTCTTACGACACTGTTCATCGAGAAATTTTCAATCATTTCACTCAAGATAAATGTCGCGTCACCAGGGAGGGAATGAGGGGTCCGGCATTGCCGTTCGGATCGCAATCAATCACCCACATATTCGACAGCTACTGTACCTGTCTGTATGGAAGCGACCGGGGGGTGGTGCGTTGCTCCGAGTTAGCAACCGGTACTGGCGTTACAGTGGGTGATTTAGCAACCAGTCTGTGACTAGGGTGGAGAGTATATGGTTAGATTATCAACGAGGGGCCATCCGTGGCAACACCCACGACGTGGGGTGTTACTCAATTTATGTAGTTACTAGAATATTGATTGCGGTTAATCCTACATGTTGTTCCGATGGTCTATGTTAAGAGATGGACCCTTCCAATTCTGCATACACTGTGCTGTCAGGATGGGTATCGGTCGTTGACCAAAATACATCTGCATTTCAGCCTCGTCTGCAGTGGAGCCACACCCGATCGATTGGGAAACAACACGTTTGAACGGTGGCAGCCGTGTGCCTTACAAACAGGTCAACGCCAACACGGATGGGAAAAGACGTATCCCATCACCTCCGCACGCGACCACCTGTATCGGAATGCTCTCACTGCCCACACTCTGCCCAGCGATCGTCATGTTGGAGGGGTCATCGCCAAACTTGCTTATATGACGCTACACTCACTCGTCGTGGCACTCGAACGCGGCACGCTAATTGGGGAGACCGGCGTTCTCATCCCCGTCTACTCAGACGGCGGGTCCTGCGACAAAGCTGGGGACATTGAGGTGGCAGGAAACAGAAGCGCCAATGATGCTAGTGGGATACTGGGTCACCTAGTCGTAGAAGTAAAAGTTGTGCATTGTCTGTTTGCGTAGACGTCATCGACTCATCGGCTTTTAGAACGTGCGAGGACGGGCCCGACCAGCTCACCTACACCATAATAGAACCCAACCCCATGCCAATTGATGCGGGGTCAACACGACTCAACAGCCTTGACCTGGACACGGATACCATTGGTGATGAGGGGGTGTGGTACGCTTTCAACCGCAATCTTGAAGTTTGCTTCGAAACACATAGCTTCACAATGGGGAAACCATCTTCCGAGAATGTGGTGACCGGTACAATGCCTCACTGACCCCGCCATTATGTGTTACGTTGCTATCGTTGGCAACCAAGTTGGCCAACTTGAAGCTGCGTTATGCCTGGAAAATTAGCAACCAGCGCACCGTTATGCGTTATTTTTAGCGACGCAACCACCTAGCGTTATGCGTTACGGTTGCTTCCATACAGAAGGGTACGGTATGATTCAAGTCCGACAGTGATTACAATCCGTAATATCATTTTTGAGAAGGGCTTCGTGAGCTCCAAATTCCGAACCTTGTCTTCAAGTTCTTGCTTCCTACCTTCATGACGTAATTAATGCACGCCCGGTCTCGGGTCACCAGTGTTTACAGAGAAAATATACCATATGTGAGGTACTCCTTGCTTCATAAAAGGGGAGGAACGAGCTCCAGTTGTCTTCAGCAAAACAGCTCTTCCAATCCCCAGCTCTCTAAAAGTCCACTCACCTGTCAAACATGTTCTTCTCCCGCCTCGCTACCCTCGTTCCCCTTGCTGTCCTCGTTGCAGCTGCCATGGCTGCACCAAGTGCAATTGAAGTCCGTGGCGACGACACCGGTAAATCCTGTGGCTCTGGTGACGGTGATGGTGGGTATGGTGGTGGTGGCTCGTATGGTAGTGGTGGCTCGTCTGGTGGCGGCTCTGGTCACGGTGATGGTGGCTCGTACGCTGTTGTCTCGTCTGGTGGTGGCTCTGGTGATGGTGGCTCGTATGGTGGTAGCACTGGTCACGGCGATGGTGGCTCTGGCTCTGGTGGGTCGTATGGTGGCAGCTCTGGTCACGGCGATGGTGGCTCTGGTGGGTCGTATAGTGGTGGCTCTGGTGGTGGTGGGTCGTATGGTGGCAGCTCTGGTCACGGCGATGGTGGCTCTGGTGGCTCGTATGGTGGTAGCTCTGGTGATGGTGGGTCGTATGGTGGCAGCTCTGGTCACGGCGATGGTGGCTCTGGTGGCTCGTATGGTGGTGGCTCTGGTGATGGTAGCTCGTATGGTGGCAGCTCTGGTCACGGCGATGGTGGCTCGTATGGTGGTAGCTCTGGTCACGGCGATGGTGGCTCTGGTGGCTCGTATGGTGGTGGCTCGTCCGGTGGTGGCTCGTATGGTGGCTCGTCCGGTGGTGGCTCTGGTGGCTCGTATGGTGGTGGCTCGTCCGGTGGTGGCTCGTCTGGTGGCGGCGGCTCGTCCGGTGGCTCGTCCGGCAGCGTCTCCCAGTGCAACACTTCGGACCAGTACTGCTGCAACCAGCCGATTACGGTGGGTCATCTCTTTCCCTCCTTTTCCCGTGGGAGATTCCTGAATGTATTCGTTCGCAGCAAACCACCACGGCCCAAAGCGGCAGCCTTCTTGGCATCCTCGATGGCATTAATCTAGGTCTCGGGCTTACCTGCTCCCCCATCAGCATCATCGGCCTCCCAGGCAACTCATGCACCCAGCAGCCTGTGTGCTGCACTGGCAACACCTTCGTGAGTTTTGCGCCGTGCACCAGTTCGCCGTTGATTGGCAATTTGTACTGATGGCACCACAACCCTACCATGCAGAATGGCCTGGTCAACGTTGCCTGCTCTCCCATCAACGCCAACCTGTGAAGTGGATATTGGGTACTCTCTGCGCGTTCTTGCGTTCTGTTTTGCGTCGAACATTCAAAGATTTTGTCTTTCCTTAGATGAAGTAGCTGCCTGGCTTGATGACGTTGATACCTCAGTGTTGATTCCGATCGTTACATTACATAATCATTTTTACTGCTGAAGATTATAAAATTGTGTTTGCCATGGTTCTCTTCTTGTATAGCGTCACAAGTTTGGGGAGCTCAAGAAATGTTGTGCAACTGAGTAACTCGTGGAGCGGAAAGAGGGATACTACACCAATCTTTTCAAGGTACAGTCGACTCCCTCCTAACACATACCAGGTATCATGATACAGTAGACTCGCTCGTAACGTATACTGGCAGGAGCTGGTCAATCCTAATACGTTTCAAGATATATACAAGAGCAAAAACTTCCCACGATGATAGGGATCAAAGCTAATTAGGAAATGGCAACGGGCGTTCGAAGTGAAGTCGAAAAGAACTAAGTACGCTTCACAAAACCCTGGCTAATCAATGTCGTCTGTTTCGCGCTTTTCATCTGGTCACGACGAAGCTCAGCCCGGAATGCACGAAGGTGATGAAGAAAGTCAGGTGAAGAATTTGCGCCTATGCGTGACAAATATTCGGCCTCAAGCTTCTCCGCCAGTGCGACCAGTTCGGATGTTGTCGCTGGCTTAGCCTCGTCGTCAGGATCATCTTCGTCATCCGAGTCCACCTCAATAGCATCTCCGTTCCGAACCGCCTCTCGTCGACAAACTTCCGCAGTGGTTGCTGCGTCATCACCAAATGTCTCCGCCTCCATATCTAGATTTTCTCGCTCCTTGAGAGGATCGAGGAGCTCGTTGACGGAAAGCAGCGTGCCGAAAATGCGATTCCTGTCCTTGAGGACAGACATCAAGCCCCTTAAGTCCTTTTCAAGTGTTTCGAGCTGGGGAGGCATTGGAATGGAAAGCTTGAGAACGAGACCTGATCGGGTGCAAGCTACCGACGCAAGCTTCTCGATAGCTTCAATAGCCTGTCCTTAGGCTTCTGCTTGTACGGAGCAGGCTTTGGGCGTGGTAGGCGTGTTGGAACAATTTTTGCCATGAGTGTAAGAGAAAGAGCGGGTGTCCATTCAATGCGGGCCTGGAACCGAACAATAATTTGTTGTTGTCCAGGGTCACTTCCACTACAGCTGACTGGCACATTCAATCGTCGCCTCGGGGTGCACAGGGTTGGGTCTGGGTCTCGCCATTGTCTTGGCCCTGCTAAAATGGAATCTCATAGTGTATATTTCACCTGTCCAACCTATACGTTATACGTTTGACTGTATATCGTCATTTTCCCTGCATCCCATGATGGGAGCCATTGAAAATCCATACATTATGAGAGATATACACTAGTACCCTATACGTTACGAGCAAGTCTACTGTACAATGCTTTATCATTTGACGTATTGAATATGCAAAGACCTTTTTTCTCTTGATAAAGGCGGCAGCACCCTAAATCTCTAACGTCCGGGCCGGAGTATGATTCCACAACTCCACCAGAGTGTATTCTGGCGCAGTCCTGCGCACTGGCACAGGGAGCGAAGACATGCTCGTGGGTGGGATTCTCAAGACAAGGTATGTCATACGTTAGCTAACGCCATCACTGTTGGGGTGGCAGCGAGCTCGAGACGAGTTGACTGAGTTACCAGGCTCAATGGGCATCACTGCGCTGGGCAGATGTCGGACCACGGATCTATGCACTGTGAAGTTCACGTAAGTTCTGATGGACTTTCCGAGTTACTGCATACGGATGCCCTGATGCCAGCATCACCACATAAGTCTCGAGCTCATCGCCTCGTCAGCAGCAGAAAGGCTTGGCGGTAATAATACCTGCGGCTTTCTTATCCGTCCGCTGAGCAGCCATCGCCAGATGCACAAATCAGCCACTCGGGTGCTTCGGAAGGTGCGGTCTATAATTTACAAATCTAGAACAATTCGCCCTTTAATTGAACGGGTCAGTCCTCCATCTCTTTAAATGGCCCCCGTCTGTCTGCACTGCCAGATTCTGCAGTCCACGCTATCCCCTCTTCCTTGTTGTTCCATTACCATCATGCCAGAACAAAGCACTCGAACTCTCTCCGCTGACCTCCTCGCCGAGCTTACCGCTGCAATACGCGGTGGTGTCTACCTCCCGACGGATCCCAAGTAAGTGACTGATCGTGGTCCTCATCTTCGCTGCTCCAACTCCAATAGTTTTGCAGACTACTCCAGAATGTTCAACGGCGACGTCAAGGTCGCCGCCCTGGCCGTTGCGTCCCCTCTGGATGCTCAAGACGTCAGCCAGTGAGTCGCGAGCTAAGCACACATCGGGGTCACGTGTATTCGCTTCTGACTCCGCGTGCCTTCTAGAACCATCGTCTTCTGCCAGAAACATTCTTTATCCATTTCCATCAAAGCAGGGGGTTATGGTACAGCTGGCTGGGCCGTTGGTGGCGATATCATCGTCGATCTTAGCAGAATTGTCCAAGCAGAAATCGAGTCTCCAAAGGACGATGGAACCTTCACGAGTATCAAAGACATGCCGCCACCCGGTAGCAAGGGAAAGGAAAGAGCAGCGCCGAGCATCGCGGATATTGCGGCGGGTGGCAAACGCAGAAGAGATGAGGACGCAAAGCTCCGTATATATATTGCGTCTTCCCAGTCTGTCCAGACTTTTCTCCATCCCGGAGGTACAGCAGAACCTTTCCGCCCATCCAATCGGCGAAGATTGGATGACCCCCCTCAAACCGACGACACTTTGCCTCGGATTTCTGCCATCTCCACGATATCTAGTGAAAGAGCTCAAATATTACCCGCCGAAAGTGCTTTCGAACAGTCACCGTCACCGATTCGCGGCGGCCCGCCGACGTCTCTCCCACTTCCGCCTTCCCAGCCACTAGTGTTTTCTCCGTCGGTTGCTGCAGATCCGTTTGGATACCTCGATGATGGCCCCAGCCAGAACCTTCCCCCTGTGTCTTCGACATCACGGCTTGTACGGTATTTACCCGGATCAATGTTTGCCTCGCCCGCATTCCTTGCTTCCGACCAAAACATGCTCACCTATGCAACCCCTATTCACACACACGCCTATGTCACCTTTGGCGCGGGAATGAGACAAAAAGAGGTTGACCAATTCTGTGCCACCAACCCCTTGGAAGCGCAATCCTTGGCGGGTGGACGTAGCGCGGTACCTTACCACATCCCGTTGTGCGTAACCTTCCACTCAAAATGACAGAGTGCGTCTAAATGACCAATTTCTAGTGCTGCCCATCCGGTCGGTTCTGCTGTCATGCTTCTTGGAGGTTTTGGCTTCCTCGGCCGTCTTCACGGACTGAGCATCGATAATCTTGTCGAGGCCGAAGTAGTGCTTGCAGACGGACGCATTGTGATCGCCAATGAAAGAGAACATCCAGGTCAGTCCCCATGGTGTTGTGTCAGTTCGCACGATTGATCGCAGATCTAGATCTGTGGTGGGCGCTTCGTGGGGCTGGTCCAGCCTTTGGTGTAGTCACGCGTTACAAAGCACGGGCATTCCCAGTGCCTGTGGTGTTCGCCGGCAGTCTCATTTAGTGAGGTCAACGGTCGTTTTTCAGCACCGGTGTTCATTTTTCTCTACAGTCGCTTCCACAGAGCAACTGCGCCGTCGCTCATCAAGCATTTTCGTGACTGTGTCAAGGGTGCCCCACGTGAGCTCTATGCCAATGTTCTTCTCACAGCGGGACCGGCCGGTCAAGACTCCCTCGTCGTAATCCAGATGTGCTATGTTGGGCCGAAAGTGAAGGGGCAAGAATTTCTTCAGGCCATCTCGTCTTGGGATGGTGAACGTTGCTTGCTCAACGAAGTGGACGAGAAGTCCTTTTTACATCAACAAGACAGTGTCGCCCAAGTGCTGAGAGGCAATGGTATGTCCTTAGCACCGATGATTAGTGCGGAAAGATACTGAAGGAGCACTGATGAAGCGGGAAACAAGTGGTTCATCCGCTCTGCCCTGATCAGTTCACTCCCCGATGACATCGTCAACAAGACAGTGATGCAGTTCGCCCAGACCCCTGAGGGCTGCAGTATGTAGCTTCGAACCTTGGAATTGACCCCGCTGACGATTAACGCTGTGCATGGACAGCCTGGCTCTTCGAGCTCGCTGGAGGCGCCCTGGTAGATTTTGAGAACAGTTGCTTGCCAAAGTCCCAGCGCCAGGCGGCGTTCACTGTAGCTGCACTTCATCAATGGGACATCGACTTTGAGGATCCACGATGTGTAGAGTCTGCAGAGGAGGTATGTGTCCCCAATGGCATCCTTTCACTTTCTCACAACACGTTGGGCGAATTCAGTGGATTGCGGAGACACTCGCCCCTGTCACCATCGGTGGTCCTTTGCCCAGTGTAAGCCTTTTCATCATCAATGACGTGGAGGTATCCCAATTCTCCGAGCAGTTCCTAGGAAGACGCGAACTGCCTGGCCGCGTCATGGCGTGCTTCGGAGAGAACTGGGATAGGCTCCGCGAAGTGAAGCGGGTCTATGATCCATCCAACTTTTTCAGAAACTCGCTCTGGCCGCTCGACACCAAGGGTGATGTCGTCTCACCCGAGGAACACGAGCCTGAACACATACAATTTTGATCATGGTTCTTTTCTGCTGCGTTGCTTGGTCGGTCATTTTTGGATGCTTGATACATTTCCTTGGCGGTCATTTGACGACTCTCACGATTTTTTCCCCATGCTTTCTCTTGATGCGATTGTATGAATTCGGACAGTATGTTCTCGAAGAGGATAGCTTCACTCTCTCGTAGAGCTGGTCAGAAGTATGAATACTTATTCTAGGTGTAATTTCTTGTTTGAGAATAAAGTATGTATAACATCCCATCCGAGATTGTTGAGCTCGAGAGCACGTTATGCACCGCTGTTGTACAAGAGACCCACCCTCGATCCCGGGTGTGCGCGACTGTGTTTTGGACGATCCTTGCCAAAGCCGTCTCAAGGAATCGAGCCATCTCTCTGCCGAACAGTGAGGCCATTCGCGGCGACTCGTGGCGTGCATCTATCCCTCCCCCTTAAAAAAATGCAAGTGGCAAAATGACTGATGGAAGCACCCCGTGATCCTCCCTCCTCCCCTAGACGTTGGGACCTTCAAATCCCCAGCCCATCGAAATGATGCCACCCTGTGCAGACGTTCCAGGGTGAACAGAACGCGACCTTTTCGAGGGGGGAAGACAGGCAGTGATGTGTCGGAGATAATATACGGGATGAGAGGTCCTAAGTGGGTCACGGTTCACCCGCACGTTCTAGAACGCCGTGGAAGAAAACGGCAAGGAATGGGGGGGAAGGTATACCCAGGTGAACAGTGAACGGTTCACCAACACGTTCCAGAACGTTGTGGAAGAAACCGACGGAGCGAGCGACTGGCCCTTTCCAGAGAATAGACTCCCCACCCTGGTGCCCAGTGGGAGCGCAGTACGGCAGTTCCACGTTCATGCCAGTGTGGGTGTTTGTAATCTCCGCGGTCAGAAGACAGGCTAGCATTGTTTCCTCGTGGTGGGGTATAAGCGGCATTGCCCAGGATATATTTTAGGATGAGACGACTGACCAGGGCACTTCGAAGGAACGCAAACTTGGCAACATACTTGCATCCAGTTTGAGTCCGAGTCCATCTGACCATTCGTTGGGGGTTTCAGGTATAGAAGCAGTGAGTGAACCCGCCACGCATTCCGGACTCCCCCCGTAATAGACAGACCTCGCTCCACCAGGGTCCAATGTGGTAAATGCGATTTGGATTTGCCAGACTTTGCAGGTTGCTTCCCAGAGCCGCGGCAAGTACCCGACACTGGCAGGTCACGCGAGCTTTTTTCAGTTGTCCAATAAATCATTCACGAGACGCACGCCAACGCATCAACATGACGTTTAACTCACCGTGACTGCCAACATGGGTCAGGTAGGCCTATATACGGTTATACACCTCTATGGGTTAGCTTGGACTGAACTACTTACCGTGGTTATCGTCGAGTCGGGAATGCGCAGGGGAGACCCCTGAGGAGATTGCAGGGCTTCTCGGGTGCTGCTCTCCGTTTGGTCCTGGGCTTGCGATGGATGATAAGATGTGTCTTGTTCTTGCAGAGAATCAGCGAGCCATTGAAATTTAAATACAAAAGCTAATCCTGAGGTCAATAAAAGGCGATAGGCAGCTTTCAAGCGCTACACGAGCTCGATGTTCGTCACCGAACGCTGCAGAAGCCGTTGAGCATTGTTTGCCTTGTGGGACGTATCGAAATGGGGTAGACACATACCAAAACCTAATGGTCTTTGACAAAAGTGTAGGAAAATTACTCAATGCATTATGAGATTTCTCTTGCATGTCTACTGTACGTTCAGATTGCTGTCGGAGTGCCTGAAGATTATGTTCCCGGCGGTCGACAATGCACGCGTAAATGCGTCACTGGGGTCCTGGCTGACGACTCGTCCTTTTGGTGAGACACGAGGCTGTCATTACACCTTTGTCATTCCATGCGTTTTTTTCTGCCCCCCTAAAAAGAAAAGAGAGAAGAAACTCCTAGAACTCACAAACAATGATCCGTCGGAGGCGAATCATTCCACTTTCAATAGGACCCAATTGACCAATTAGTAACACATGCTTCTGCTTAGAACGCTCTGTGCTGTAACGTTGGGCCGGGCCGGACCATGAGGGAGATCCGATTAGATAGTGGGTCTCAAACCTAGTCCCTTCAATGAATCTCAAAGGACCAAGCTTGCAGGCTATCACGCAAAGAGGAATTTACTCGGGATCACGCACTACATACATACCTCCGAAACTCAAATACGGTTTAGCTTGCCAAGTCTCAACAGCTCCCGTTCACAAGCCAAGGGTTTCAACTTTTGCTTGTTATCTTAGCGGAGTTTCATGCCGATCGGAGTTGGTTTCGCTTCACAGACGCGGCAGCTTGGCACCCTCGATCCTCCCGTGCGCGGTGTTTGAAAATGAGATCACTTTCTCGGCGCGTGGTGTAAAACGTCGACACACGCCATAGCTGTGGGCTATGGTGCTATGCGTACGTCGATTATCAGGCATAGAAGCGCTAAATCGCCCATCGAGTGTGCGGGCTCACGAAACGGTTCAGAACCCGAGGGAAAACTATTTGCTCACCTGGCTCTGCCTATGGCGGAAATAAATATCTGCATATTTATTCCTACCGCATTTTCAAGTTGTGTACATATGGGCGGCGCACCGGTGCGCTCGTTGCGATTTGCAGCCGTGCTGTTTGTGACGTGCACATTTAATTCTTTACCGCGTTCCGTGTGCCTCGCAAGCCAGCCTACGCAAAAACAATGACGATGTCCCCGTTCCTGGGCCGTCAACACGCCTTGGTTGGTGATGGCTTATCCTTGTAGAGATGAATCGCGATTATCAGATCGATCCTGAAAGGCCCTTTGACACCGACGAGAAGCTACCGAGAAGCGACACGAAATGAACTTGGGGTGTTAGGAAATCAAGATGGCGGCCAAGCCCGAGGAGGAATGCAGCAAGTAAAGCGGTCGTGCCCCTTTATACAACGTTATCGCTTGACGTGTGCTTGTGTCTATCTGCACCGCAACGACGCCAAGTCGCGATCTGTCCCCGGAATTCCCCCCATTCTTGAGCCGTCGGCACCGGTACGGAAATTCCGTTTTATGTCATTATCCTCACCCTCCAAGTACATCCTATGTGCACAAGATCAATCGATCATATGTCGACGGAAACGGAAAAAAGCTATGCTGGAACGTAAACGATCGAGCGAAACCCAAGAAAACATGGAGCAAGCGAGAGAGGGACAAACGCATTTATGTAACAAAACCAAACACAGAGAGATTGCTGCATGGGAAAAAAACAAAACGAAACGACGCATCAAGGGAAAGAGGAGAAAAAGTGAGCAAAGCAGTGTGGTAAAAGGCGGTGTACATGGATTAGTACAAGCATTCTAGGTAATGAAATGGCCTAGCCTCTTGCGTAAAACGTCTCGTGATATCTTGATCGGTGATGGTGGGGTATTGTGGGCGGTGTGGGATGTTTCCTGTGTCTCTAGCACGTCCACTCGGCTTGGCCTTGCACCTTGCGAGAGGTCGTGAGGGGGTACGGAGGTGCGATCAGCGGGATGGTGTGTGGATACATAGATAGCGCAGTAACAAAAGGGAAAAGAGGGAGGTAAGGGGGGGTATCGCAGCGGACCCGAAATATCCAACCTGGTACATCTTGGCCTCATGTCCATCAATGCATCACGCGCTGACTAACCGCATCGCTCAGTCGACGGGCAATAAGAAACTCGCCAGCGCCCAACCCACTTCACCCGTATCGTACCCACCTCCTTTGCTTCTCGCACGCACGAGGAGCAGACAGTCCTCCCCATCATCGACATAGAGCGGCAAGTCGACGTGCGTCGAAGGATGTCCGTATTCGCGCAGGACGTCAAACGAATCGCCATAGACGAGTTGGAAGAAGGGTAGGCCGCGATATGAAACGCCAGCCGGTGGGAGGCAGGGATGGATAGCTCGGGTAGTATATAACGCACGAGTAGCAGCAAGCGCGGGCGATGGACGTGTCTGATGCAAAGGGGACGGCACAGGGCCATTGGAGGCATGCGATTGTGACTGATGTGAAGGAGTGTAGGGTGGCAGGGGCGCATCTGTCGAGTGGTATGACGGGGCGAGGGACGACGGTGCCCCTAAAGACTTGACAGAAGACGATCGTCGACGGTGATGCGCAGGCCGGAACGTCTCGGTAAGCTTATTCTTGAGACTCGATCGTCGCTGAGTTCGTCCTCTATACTCAGAATCTAGTTCCTCGGGATCGAATATGTCAACGGACAGCGGCGACGGTGGGTAGTGGTTCTCAAAGTCCACAAGGACCTGAGAGGACTGTGATGACGTTGTTCGCAGAGGCGAGATCGTAGGGTTGCTCTTCGTGCGTTGGGGCGCGTTACCGCTCCCACCGTTCGTCTGCGAAAAGTTGGGCTTGAGACGAGGTACCGGTGGTTCCTCCTCCGTTCGGCTATTCCGACTGGACTTGCCAGTCGACTTGACCGATTTGCCCGACCGAAGCGATTCATCAGACGTTCGGCGCTGTATCTGCGGGGTGTTCGAGCTACTTCCGCTGTGTCTGCGATTCGAGGGTATGGTGTCGGTCGATGACTGGGGCTGATGGTTCCGCCGCTTGTGAGACGAGGGCGTCGAGGGTGCGTGGTGATTCGATGCACGTCCGGGTTCGAGCGTTGCTGCTCCTTGTACCGGCGGCGGCGCGGTCGACCTCCTCGTCGGTCGATCCTTCCCATTGCCCTCCCGCGCACCGTCCTTCTCCTTCTCACCCCGCATGGTCAGATCCCGCAGCACCTTCTCCCTGTCTGCCCACCACTTCTCCTTGTGCGTGACTTTCATCACGGAAAGTCGCACCTCGACCTCACCCCATCTTTCCCACCACACCCGTAGCGTCTCGTCGGCCCCGCTGCACCTTTCCCCTTCCACCCTGAGTGCATCCCACAGCTCAGCCCATCTCTCTCCAACAGAGTTGTAAAAGGCCGATTGCTGCTTTGCAATGATACGGACCGCCAAGCCCGTCGCTTTATTCATCGCCCGCAAAAGGATAGGCAATTCGGCTGACAGCGCAGAGCGGAGGGCAAGGTAAGATTGTGACGCGGTGAGGAGGGTGGGTGGGGGACGACGGGATTTGGTCTGCGAAAAGGGTGTGTGGAGGAGGGCGACGTGGAGCGGTTCGAGTGAGTGCATTGCATTGAGGAGTTTCGTCGGGGGCTCCATCATCGCTTTCAGGCTGCAGAGAAGGGGGATGAACGACTTTTGCAGCTCTTGTTCAATGTCCGAGCAGAGACCCGGAAGGCTGGCCAGCAACAGGGTGAAAGCATCGTATGCTTCCGAGCGTCCTTCGGCATCGAGGTCGTCAGCGGACTTGGACGTGTCCAATACAGATGGCGACGGGGTGAGCCCAAGAACGGCACCAAACGTAATACCCCATTGCCATAGCGCGACCAACGCCTGGCGCATGCTGAGTCGCCAGTCCTTGACTTCTTTGGCAAGCTTATCCAGGAACGCCGCATATCGTTGCAACTCGCCTTCTAATCGCGCCACCTCGACAGCTTCTGCGTTGTCGGATATGCTCTCCGCAAGATCCTTGGCTTTCGGCGTGCGGAGGGACTTCATCCGACTCAGATGCGCAGAAGCAGCAGCACCCACACCAACATTGACCGTGCCATTGCCTTTCTTTGACTTGCCTGTTCCGTTGGTGGTGGGAATTGGAGCACCTCCGAGGACTTCGCGGACGACTTCCCAACGTCGACGGTCCTCGTTGACACTTCTCGCCACCTCTTCCATTCGCTCACGCGCTTTTACGAGCGCTGTACGGTCACCGTGGGAGTCGGGAGTGGCGTCGATGATAGCACCGAGGAGGAGGGAATACTTGAGAAGCCGCTGTACGGGCTTGATGAGAAGGGAGGGGAGATCCCAGGCGTGAGTCAGGGAAGACGCGAGCGTTCGGGTATGTGACAGGTAAGCGGAGAGGGCAGGAGAAGAAGTCAGGCCATTGAGATGGGCGAGTGCAGTCGGATGACGAGTGATATACGTCTTGTAAGGAGGTTCGAGGGCTGGGATCTGGGTGCGGAACCGACGATATGGGACAAGCGGCACGACGGAGAAGGTGTACACTCACCATCTCTAGAAACAATGCGCCAACTCTATCTTCGCCACTGCCGCCGTCGACTGCGCCACCGAGGGCTTCCTCCAAGCGGTCCACAAAGTGATCTGAGAACATGGCTAGATCGCCGATGTTCCCGAATATGATCCGTACGTCGTCCCGGGTCATCGGGGGACCAAGCTGTGAAGAAGCTGTAGAAGAGTCGGAAGCGGTGGAGACTGTTCGCGATGACGAGGTCGACCTAGAACTGGGTGAGAAGGGTGGTGGGCTAGGCGTGCCGGTGGTGTTGAAAGGAGCCGGTTGCCCTGCGACGCGAACCACGTTAGAGGATCAGCGGTGGGCCAATATGAAAGAGGTGACCTACCTAGAGCGAGTGGGATATGTATATCGCGGATCAATGCAAGATCTGATGCGTATGCGCGTTCTGAAGAAAGAAGTTCGCGCAGGGCATGGACTCTCTTTGTCATGACGGCCGGTTGATTGGGTGTGGAAGCGCCCGCTGGAGCTGGGCATGTTGGGATGTCGAGGGTGAAGCTGTCGGTGGAAGAAGGCTGGGATGGGTCCGGATCATAATCTTCTTCCTCGATCTCGTCGCTGTAGTGGATGATGAACTCGTCTTCTTGGTCGGGAGGAAGAGGCAAGGCTTTGTCGTGGAGGGTCTCCGCCTCGAGGGTGGCAAGGAGAGCGGTGAGAGACCCCCCGAAGCTCTCGCGGAGGGAGGGCATCAGGATGAGTTGAGCGTCGTCCTCGTCGACGCTGAGGGAGGGTAAGGTGAGGTCGATAGAAATGCCAAAAGCAGTCGCTTGGGGTGTTGTTCCGACGAGTGGTGGAGGGCAAGGACGGAGTGGTGAGCGGGGAGGGATGGCCGGCGGGGGAGTGCGAAGAGTGTTGGCAGCTGTCCCGTTTGGCGCGGTGTGAGTTGTACCGCCGCTGCTGATAGTAGTGCTATAACGAGCTGCTTGTGCTCCGTGCGACCTGAGATTCTGCAGTGACTGAGGGCGTTTGTAATTTCGAGGCGCACACACAACGCCCACGCGGCGACTCGACCGAGCCTCGTGTTGATCTTCACGGACGCCTGCCGTCTCCGCTCCTCCTCCGCCCGGCCGCTTTACTTCCTCCTGGTCCCGTCCCTGCGTTTCCGATTCGCCAGCCACCGAATTCTGGCTCTCTCTGCTCGCCGGACCCTCCTTCGCGCCACCTGTAGCCACGGCCTCGCGGTCGTTCTCACGACACGCCTCATCCACCACCCCACCGCCCACGATCCTCATGGCAGAACCCAATCCTAAATCTCCGCCCACATCGAGGCCTGGGCTCGTTTCCGCCCCTTTTCGCCCGTCGTCCTGTCGCACGCTCAGCATTTCTCTGTCCTATAGGCCCAACAACGCTTATCAGATCAGATGTGGACTTGTCAACGCGCTTGGTTCCGGCCGAGTGCAACGCCCAGCGACCTTGTGCCGAAAAAGTGGAATACAGATGGGTCCAACGTTTTTCTCGTATCTTCCCCGCCCTCTCCGATCACGAATACAGAAGCACTGCTGTCCGCGACGCGTCTATTCCCGAAGAGTCACAAAACTGTCGCAGGAGACAGGGCACGTTGACACCTCGCACCTCCAGGGTTGTGCGTTCCGGAACGCTCTGATTGAATCCAGGTGTCGCCGCCACAAGACCAGAATAGAAGTTACCCGAGTATAGCAAGCGTTTCGGGTGCGTCGAGGCTGCGCGAGTTTGGAGGCTCCTTACTGCAGTGCTTATACGGGTCCTTGTGTAGGCGGTGAGATGAACATTTCCGCATATAGCCCATTGACACCGTACCGTTTAATGCCGATGCCGTAGTACTACTAATTCGCGGGACGAAACTCTATCTGTTGCACGGTGGGCGAGATAGCTTGATGGTAACACGGAACTGAACCACAGCGACGGAGATAAGTCAGAGGTGAGAGCAACGTCCACGACGACCAAGGCGGAGATCACCTCGAGTACGCCGCGCCTGGCAGCCTTGTAACGAAATACTTGCAAACTCGTCCCGGCTTCAATGCTGACGCCGTGGTCTTGTTCTCGACGTGGGTCGTGTTGCAAAGACCTTGTCGCAGTCTTTGTATCGAAACCGACCTGGTTAGAGACAGAGTGCGGGGCGTCCAGGGATTCGTTGTCGAGGACTGTCGAAGAGGCCACTAAAGAAGGAAGTATGGAAAGGGAGGAAGCGCCAGTTCTGTACGTACATGCTCGAAACCGCCGCAGAGAGACCGTCAGAAAAATTCCTCTGACGAGTTTCACCATGGATGGTAATCATCACGACGCCTGCCGAGAAGGACATTTGGAATTTGGAAACAGACCCTCATTAACTGGCATCGCATACCCCTTTTTTCCCTTCTTTTTAATTTAACCCAGGTCCTCCTTTCGCCGTCCATGTTACCGTCGAAGTGCACTCGTGAACTTGAACCTCAGCTGCCCCCGTCCATGGATAGGCACCTCCCATTTTGCAATTGGCCCACTGCCAGCTCAGGTGATTTACGAGCCTACTACGGGAATGATTGATAACGGACGATCACTCGCCGGACTCGGACTTCAAGTTGTTGACGCGCCATCATATGATCGGATGTCCTCTTCAGGGACGTGTCCTCGGACTTCAGACGGCTCTCATCCCCACGCGCGCGCGCAAATGAAAGCCCCAATCATACGTACCATCTTTCAGCGCGCTGGAGCTCGTTCTGAGCACCTGACAACGACTTCGGGCCGGCTCAGAAAATCCGTCTCGAGATTCTAGGGCCGTACGGAAAGTGCCGACAATCGGAGCGCTCGAAGGAGCAACTCGACTCCGTGTATTCTATATCAGGGGTCGCCGTGGTTACATGATGGCAGGCTGGTTCTCTCAAAGCAATCAATCACAACGTTTTTGGAGAACGAGCTTGGTGTCATCGGCATACGACGCCCCGAAGAACCAAAGGGCACCACGCTGGTTGGAAACGCGCACCGAGTGTGGAGGATCATCGTTCGTTACTCAATGTCGAGCAGGCTCAGAGGATGCACACACCAAGAAGAGGTCAGGGGATCTCGAACTCTCGCCCCGTCTTTACGCCGAATTCGATAGTCCGAATCGTTATGGATTCTTGCAGTGCCTTGTTGGCAAGGAGTATACCTTGCCGTAATCGCGCGTCTCTTCAGAGTGAGAATGCGCCAAAGCTGCGCGGGAGTTAAACGACAAGGTTAAGCTCCTGCCAAAGTGATGAGTGAATTTTAAAAACAGAGGTCGTACCAGGGTTCGAACCTGGGTTTCGGGAAATCAAGTAGTCTTCAAAATCCCGAGTGATAACCACTACACTATACGACCGTTGAGTGGCCCAACGTCATCAACGTTATCAGGCCTTGTGCCTCCAAGCATGTCACCGGAAAGCCGGAGACAGCGGACCAGGGAACTAGCATCGCCAATGTCCTGAGGTGAGACATCGCGTTTCTTTTTGGCATAGTACACACACTTGTGTAGTGGTGCTGTAAAATTGTCTCCACCAATGAGACTGCCATCATTGATTCACCACACGTGATCTCGCATATTAACGTTATATTAACTGTGAAACTCTAGCCAACTTCAAGAGCAGTTCATTTCAGCAGTTTTAGTAGGTGTAAAAAGGATGTATATACAGACAAGAGAAGAAGCGAAGCTGATGGGTTTTTCCTTGAGAGAGTCCAGACGTTGACACTCCCAGCCTTGGGGCTGATTTGGCAGCCCAACTTCAACTTCCGATCTCATTTCTTTCACCGCCGAGACCACCAACCCCACCATGTTCCCTGAACATCTTTGGGCGGCGTTCCAGTTCGCTCCATGGGAGGACGTGATCCTTTTTCACGCCAGACTGTTTCGTTGCCTCCTGCTCGGCCTCCTCGACTCCCACAGCGACGTCGTCTTTCTTTCACAGGGCGCAGGACGAATGTGGACAGTCCTCGGCCAAAGGCTCGCTGACGTGGGTCTCACGCACGACGCTGGTCGTCTGCACACACACGATCCCGATTCCCACCGAACACGCTGCCCGCCCAAGAGGAGATACGAAGCGACATGGTTGCCCTCATCCCCGTCCGCAGTGATGGACCAAACGGTGCCCGTTCTTCCATTCCCATCTGTCCCACACCCTATCAATGTCACACACGGTCTCCATGACGAACCTGATATCCCAGGTGGGTCGTGGTGTTGGTCGTGTGGCGTGTTGCTTAGTCGCGATTTTTCGAGGCTCCCCTCGAGTGCTAGGAGGCTATAGCATCGGCGTGGTTGGTTGTATCTTTTTATGGCTGTTCACCTTCGCGATTGTCGTGTCGCGTTCTTCAAGCGTGGCTCGGGCTCGGTCTGATTCCACGCGGCTGGCTGTGGACTCGACGACCAACTCGGGTAAACGAGTGATTCGACCCTTGCCTCGGGACCAGCTTCCAATCAACGGGGCGACACAAAGCTTGGTCGTCGACGTACTCGAGGCTGTCGGCCATCAAGTTTCCATGCCCGGGGCTTGGCTTCATGAACAGAGCATGCCCGAGGAATCGGTCTTGGACCTGATGCCATGGGCGCTACATCACTCGTGCGCTCAAGTAGGAAAGAAGGCATGGGCCCACTTTTCTGGTTTGACGTTCATCTTTGCCGCGTTGAATCACAGCTTAGACGACGTGGTGACTGTCGGACGAAAATGTCAAGACGGTCGTTTTCCGGTGTGTCAAGGACTGGGATTAGACGAGTTTGACCTCGATGTTCCCACCGCGATCAACGAGACGGAAGAACTAGGTGCAGCACCGGACCGTTTACCCTTCAAGTTTGACGTGCATATCGAAAACCTCCGCGAGTCGAATACGGCTACACACGACCGACGTTGTGGGCTGTCAGCGATGAGTGACGTGACCATTAGGGATCTGGATCCCGCCCCGGTGACAACACTGGACATTGTATGCGGAGATAAGAATGGGCCAACGTTTAATCCGGTGGCGTCTAGCAACAGTGATCCCGGACCGTACCCAGAGGACACGTCTTCTGACAGCGACGAAAGTGCCAGCGAGGATGGATCCAACGTGGCCTTGTTTGGTATCGGTACGCGGCGCGCAGGCGGTTCACCATTGGAGAGGCAAGACGCGTATGGTGTCTGTGGTCGACGACAAGACGGCGCTTTGCCAGACACTGGTAGCCCGCTTTTGCTCAGGCGAGCGCGCAGTACTGGATACCTGTGGAGGAAACGCAACGAATTTGACGATGACGATGAGGGGACTGGCGATGATTCCCACTGGACGGAGCAAGTCGATGCGAGGCTGTCTGGCGAGCGAGATTCCCGTCAGGCGTTGGATCGATCTGGGTGGTCCGATAGCTCTTCGCGGCACCGAGAGGGACGAGAGGACGAGAGCGATAACTGGCGCACACGGGGTTTACAGGTCACTCAATCTGCAGCGCCAGAAGAAACGAGCACCAAGGTTCGTCGGTACTCGTCGCCACCTTTGAACGTGAACGTCTCACTCTCTCATCGCGCGGGTAGGTACGTCTACGCGTGATTCTCACCTCATTAAAATAGGAAGTTGACGTGTGCTGATCTGTCAAGTGGCGATAGATCACCGGGGATATACGTCGTGCCACAAAAGCGTGGGCCGATGACGGGTGGCGGCCGGTGTTGGTCTCCGGGTTCCAGTCCACGAGGATCCGAGCGTCCCTCCGGTCTTGGCCTTTTCCCGTTTCGAAAGACGCCACCGTTGTTGACGCCCAAGGCATGGAGACCAGGGTGTCTATATGTTCCTGATCCGCCGGCAGGGGAGTCGAGAGAAGCGGGCGCGTGGTGGGATGGCCTGACCCGTGGCGGTGGACACACGTTTAATACCGGAACAGTGAATCAGGACGTGATCGAGCATCCCGTTTCGTGGCGGGACAGATACGAAAATGATCCTGCATCGAGGCGGTTTGCGTCTGTCCATCGACGAGCGATGACAGAGGGATGACGGGTCTTATGGTGCACCTTGACAAATGACTTGTTTGATGTGTCTTCTTTTCCCATTGATTTGTCCAAGAGGAGCCGTGCATCACGACTGGGGTTATATGTTTCTGAGGGTCATCATCAACGGTGCCATTACGATCAGGAGCATTTATGATACAGTCTAAACTAGGTAGCAGCTTTTCGGGTTTATGAGGACAGATCATGAATCGAAGGAGACGTTACACGAACCTCATGACGGTTCCTGATCTGGGGCTGATGGCTTGGGGTCGATCGTCAGCGTAGCCACCTGGCCATCTGCGTCCTGAATCTCCACTTGGATCGCGTCTGATGGATCTGCCAACTCTTCCACGTCCTCCTTGGCCTCGTCAAGGTTCATCACCTGCACGAGCCACCGTGCGCCCTCATCCCAACCTGCAAGCTCCGCTTCCCCGAGGGGCGACCGGCCCGCTTCGTTTTTGATGTCGATCAGGTCGACACCGGGGCCAGCCGGGAACCCGACGAGCATCTGCGCGACCTCCAAATGGCGATTGACAGCGGCCCAATGAAGGGGCGTCGATCCGGCGTGATTGCGGTGTGCCAGGAGGGACGGGGAGACGAGCGGAAGGAGATATGCGAGGACGTCTTTGGGGATCGAACGCTGAGCAGGCCTAGGCAGAGGAGAGGGGACGGTGTGCTCACCGGCGTGGCCGTTTGCGGCGGCCATGTGGAGGACGGAGTTGGCGCTGTCGTCTTGGACG
>JBBPNN010000452.1:0-23739 GCA_038090935.1 Hortiboletus campestris
ATTTGAAGTCTCCTGCAGACCCTAATTTTTTATCTATTTCCCTTCCTCCCCCCCCTGTTGGGCCTTTGGCCCAACAGCTAGCTCTTGAGCTAGTAAGTGATTATCGCGCTAGAGAGGCGGACGTGATGCAGAAACGCGAGACGCTATGGCCAGGCCGGATTCTCCTGGAAGCCGTCTCGTCCCCATCCTTCCACAGTTTCAAATTATCATAATACTAAAACCACCCACCAGGTCGCGTCTGAGCTCTGAGCTCGTCGATCATGCATCCCACGCATTAAATCATCACCGCGGAACAGGCGTGCGGCTGTTTCGACGGTCGGGATCAGGCAATCGCCGCATGCCAGCCGATCCTCCTTCTTGATCGACGGCCTAACACACCATGAATTCTTGGACGCTTCACACACGTCCAACTTACGTCCCCAGGTGCCTCTGCGCGTCCCACCGTTGCCTCCAAGCATGTAATATAAATATATATAGCCAAAAAAAAAGGTCCAGTACACAAGACTTGGTACCCGGCACACAGTGCCCGAGATTCTAGATTCTAAAGTGCGATATAGATCTGCAAACGAGGTCATAAACGTTCGCGCCCGAGGAGGTGCACCAGCCCAACTCAAGCCATCCGTCGAATCGCTTGCACCAGCGCACCCACATCGATCGGTACCTCGTAGCCCTCTTCGGGAGGTGGTACGACCGGAGGAAGCGCGTCGGCGCCATGTTGCCTAAACACACACGAGGCCTGGTCAGCCAACGTCACGACACGACACCAAAAACAAAACACCCACCGTCCCTCCCACCACGCAACATATCGCACGTCCAGAGCCCCGACCGCCATGGCCACGTCCTGCAAAAACACTCCCGGAGGGAACATCTCCATGACCGTCGCACGCGTCGACGGCGGGACGTACACACAATCCGCCATATGGTCCCCATACACCCCAATCACGACCTACAACACAAGCACCAGCAACGATCAGACACACATCACCACCACCCACACCATCCATCGCTCACCGTAGACTGCGCGATCGCACGCATACGCTCGACCCATGACGTCTCCGACGACACGACGTGTACCTCATACCCGCTCCCCAGCTCCCGGAGCGCCAGGACCAGCGCCGCATGGTCTGCCTCCCTCAGCTTCGCCCCGCGCACCGCATCCTGCCACGCAAGATACGTCACGACCGTCTTTGCCTTGGTCAACCACGCCCTACCCGGCGCCTGCTCCGCCACGTCCAAAAACCGCGCCACGCTCCTCCGAATCGGCTCCCACCACTGCTTCGCGGCCCCAAGCTCGACCAGCGGGACAGCAAACGGGGGCACGTCGTCCCGCGCGCGGCGCGCGGCGCCCTCATCCGCCACCACCGCGCGTGTGATCAGAAACGGGACGTGCAAGAGCGCATAGTCGGCCCAGTCCTGAGCGTACAAGCGTCCGAGGGTCGGCAAGGCCGCCTTGGCGAGCATCGGGTGAAAGCCGCTCGGGGAGCGCTGGCGCGGGACGACCGGCGCGTCCCAATCGGGTTGTTCGTCCATAAAAATGGGCACGTTGGGATAGAAGACGCGGCGGGGCGGTGGGAGGGTCAGCGCGTCGGGCGAGAGGGATGTATCGAGCGCGCTGTAGGTGCGCCAGAGGGCAAAGAGGGTGTAGTTGCCTGTGTGCGTGGTGAGCAATGAGCGGTGCGGCGAGGGGCGAGAACGAACTGGGCGATGCGTCCATGACCAGCCAGCTCACGCCGTGGATGCTGCGCATGTGCGACAAGGATAGGCATGAGTATTACTTGTACGGGGGGTTGAGTGGATGGGATACGCACAGACCACCAAACGGTCCCAACGTTTCCCTCGCCTGTGTACTCGATAGTATCTGCCAATCAGAGGGTCTTGGTTCCACATGCGAGTCCTCGCCGGATGAGGCTATTGAACCGAGTGGGGGGAAAGACGGGTCGTCCGTGACGATAAACAGCGTGCCGTTCAGCATGAACACATTGTCCATGATCGTATACCCTGACAGGACGTCTGAGCGACCTACACGACCTACAAACGCCCCCGCGCGCACCTGGAACATGTTTCAACACCGTCGTCGTCGGAATGTCGTCGCCCCAGTCCTGGATGCCGTCGTTGACGCCCACCGACCCAAAGATGTGTGGGTGGAACGACACGGCGGGAGTATCCTCGTCGAGGACCTGCTTTTGAGCGTTTTGAGCGACCTGCTCTTCCTCCCATGTCCAGTTCCCGTAAATAACCTCGTCCCAATTTACGCTCCCCGAATAGGCGGTCTTGTCGCCCGCTTGCGACGTCGTCCGTTCGCCACTGCTCGTGAACGAGGTTTCGAGGTTGTAGAAAAGAACAAAGGTGGTGAGGGAAAAGAGGGCGAGAGAGACCTCTCGACGACTCGGTGGTGAATACCACGGCATGAGAACAACGATGCTCTATTCAACAAACACACATCAACTCGTTCTAATGTTGCAACCTGCAACAGGTCGCACTAGTAACCTTCGCCACTGTTCGACAGCGACGCGATATCCAACGTCGTCATCCGCTTCTTGCCCTTTGTATCCTCTGCCCAGTTCTCATAAAAGTTGGTCTCGTCCTTGTGCGAGAGGTAATCCTCGCCGTCGGGCCTCACGACCAGCCGACCAGGACCATCCCAGAAGTGGAACGCCTGACTGTGCACGCCGTACGACGTCGGCACCACCTCGAGCAGATCCCCCCTCGCAATCTCGATCGCCGGGATCTCCGACGCAGGTAAACCAATGAGATACGCCAACAAACACCGGATCACAGACGAATGCCCGATGATGAGCAGATCTTCCTTTTCGCGCTCCAACTCAATCAGCACAGGTTCCAGACGCACTTTAAACAACATGTGAAGACGTATCGCGGAGACGTGTGAGATGGTGGCATACCGGATAGATCGTGATAGCTTTCGGCGCGGGGAGCACGGAACGCGTAGGGGTCTCTGACGAACCGTGCCCACTCTTCGGGATAAAACTTTTTGGCTTGGTCTGGTGTAAGACCATCCCAAACGCCCGGATTGATCTCCGACATTTGAGTCTTCTCGACCACCTTGACGTTGAGTTTGGATGCGCCCTCCTTGTGTGCGTCTGTCGCGGCTGCAACTGTAGGCGGACTCGAGTCCAAGGACAGGGCAGAAACCGAGGATTGTGCTGATTGGAATGGCCAGGCGGTGTGGTGAGCGCGACGACGCGTCGAAGTCCAGATCTTGGGATGGGGTTCGGTGCCATGCCGAGTGACAGAAGTCGAGGACGTACCACTAGTCGTCGATCACTTGGGTTATAGCCACGCTGCTCTAATTCCGTTGCCCTTCTTTCAGTCACAAACTCTTTCAGTTTCTCTGCGTATTCCCATCCGGCAGGAGACAGGTCGGAGTCGGCCTTGTAGGAGTGCTCGATGAGGGATTGGCCCGACTTGACGGTGGTATTAGTTGCGTTGGACGGGTAGAACCAACGAAGGGGATCTCACACGCGCAAAGTAAATCGTACGGAATCGGTTGTGAATGTTCATGAGGAAGAACACGATTCGAGACTATACCGAACGTGAGCCTCGCAGAACGAGCATACAAAGCCACTGACCTGCAGGTATCCACGGATATTCTACAGAACGAAATGTGAGGCAAACGATAACGAAAGCACATTACCCACGTTGACCATGATCTTTTCACCAACCTAGCAGGGGTCAGCATATGCGCTGGACCTCGATCGCGTGGGGTCTCACATTGAAGATGCGGATAAACGGCCAATGGGTCTCTGTGACGGTCTCGTACGACTGTTCCCTGTCTCGTATCCTGCCATAGTAATCGTCTACTGCCTTGTCTGGATCCCATCCGCGATACTAGGACGCGGTCAGTGTCGGCAATCGCGCAAGATCAGGAGCGAGACACACGTCGGGCGAGGAAATCTTGACGCTCCGAATGTTGGTCTCGATGATCTCTTTATTATCGCACAGCGACTCTGTCCAGAGTGAGCGAAAAGGAGGGCACCAGACGAAGGCGCTTGCCTAGCAAGATGACGTGGATTCCCTCCTTGTCAAACTTTTCTGCGAGGGTCTGTCGGGCCTTTTTGGATCCGTTGTTGGCGTCGTATATGACGACCTGGCCGCCGGCCTCGAAAAAGTCCCAGATGAGTTTCTCGCAGCCCTCGGAGACGCGCTTGCGGAGTGCGATGGTTTCGGGTGTCTTTTCGCCTGCGGTGGGGTGAGCGATGGCGAGACGGGAGTGGTGCACGCACCGAGGGTAAAGTAGTCTGGAGGGAGGGACTGTGCGCCTCCGAGCGTCTGCCTCCGGTAGTCGCCGAGGGAGACGACGTGTGTCTTTACGCCCATCCATCTGAGATAGCGCTCGAGTGCGCGCGAGATGTGGGTTTTTCCGCGGGCGGGGAGTCCGACGGTGAGGATGAGAATCTTGCCCGCATGCCAGAGCAAGCCAGACGCAGTCGTGTACAGCGGCGCGGCCATCGCACATCAACGTTGCAGCCAGACTCATATATTGATTACGTCATCAAGGTATACAACTAGCAATCACAGTCCCTTTCCGTTGGGCGTCACTCCAGCCCGATACTCTTCCATCTCCTGATCGAGCTGCGCGAGCGTCTTTTTGACGCGTCGCGGCCCCTTTTTTTGTCGGCGTCGGGGAGCGACTGCGAGTGGCGCACTGAACACGGGGCGTTGTTTGCGTGCACTGGACGAGACAGATCGATCGAGGCGTGCAAGAAACGCAACGGGGTGCTTACGCGGGAGGGGAAAGCGTAGCGTTTGGCGCGCGGTCATGTGATGGGGCAGTCGGGGGTGGATTTGCGGGGGCAATGCCACCGAGGCGGCCGAGAAGGGATGGCTGGGTCTGTGCAGGAGGGGGGCTTACCGCCGGATGTGCCGAGTCCACGACAATCTCGATTTTTATGGGTCGTCCTGGACAAGGATATCGGGGTGGCTCAGAGAGGACGACGAGGGGGGCACTCACGTCCGTCGATGAACTTGCCGTCGTACTTGGCGCGGGCGACAGCAGCGTCGCCCGAACGCTGGAACGAGACGACGGCCATGCCCTTTGAGCGCCCCTGGGGGTTGTAGATGAGAAAGGCCTCTCTGAGAGGGCCGACGGTCTTGCGAAAGAGGTCCTGTTGGGCGCACGCGTCTCAGCAGGTCGCGCAGAGAAAAGAGGGCCACTTTCCTCGACTTCGAGTTCACCGACGTCCGGTGGGAGACGGCTGAGGAGGATCTTGCTGCCGTGGTCTTTTTGCTTCTGGTCTCGCCATGCGGGTGGTACTTGGCCCGCCTGGTTTCCGAGGAGGTGTCGCTTCGGGCTGTGGTAGTTTGCGATGCGCGCCGTTCCCTGCATCTTGCACCAGCGCAACTCGCACTCGCGAGCATGGCCCGTGTATTATAAACATGCACAAACAACCCACTCAGGGGCTTGCTATATCAGTCTTACATATTATGTAATACGAAGTTATTTTATTTTCAGGAACAACAATCACGTGCTGCCATCTGTCCCAATTTATCTCCTCGTCCTTGTCGGACTCGAACGATCTGGGCGGCAGCGCGTGCCAGCTCTCTTCCGCTCCACCATCTCATCGAGCACTCCGCTCTCCACAATGGACCAGATTCCCCCCCAGGATCACCAGCAAAAGGACTTTCTCGCCTTTCTCTTCCCAGACTCGTCCGCCGCCCACAATCACACTCATGACGCTCACCAGCCAGACGTTCTGGCCACCGAACAGCTTGCACCCCACCGTATGCCAAATACCCTCCAAAATTTCGCAGGATCGAACAATACCCCATTCAACCCCCACCAGCCCCTCGATCTCATGACCATGTCAAACCTCATGTCCCTTCAGGGCTTGGACTCTACTCCAACTCCTCTTCCCTCCGCTGCCCTCACCCCGCAGATGCTCCTCGAGCAGCAGTACAAGCTCACCCAGCTGCATCAGCTCCAGCAGCTCCAGAACCAGATTCAGAACCAGATCTTTCAGCAACAGGCAAGTCCCTCACCTTCCCTTGATTATCCCCCATATCTTCCCAGGGCGATCATTTCCAAAAATTAACCTTGTTTTGACAGCTCGCCCTTATCAGCGGTCAGACGACTCTTACAACACATGAAACCAGTCCAGATCCTTCACGCGACCCGGTTCCTCCCTTGAATGGTCTCCCGACTCCCTGTATGTACACTTACCCGTCAACGTCTTATTCCTTATCCCTTTTCCTTCCCAGTATCTTCTACCGAGATAAGGCCTACCAACCCCGACTTCTTGCCCCGCCTCAATCCGCCGTTTCACAGCTCCCAACAATCCATGTACAATCCTCACGCTTTGGATTCCATCCCTCTCCCTTCCCCCCAGGAACCATCCGCATCAAACCATTACATGCGTCACCCGGGGTCACTTTCCGCACCCGCCAATATTGCCTTTCCGTCCTTTCCCTCTCCGTCCGACCTTGATATTTCCCCACTCACGAGTCCATGGCTCGACCCCTGTCCACACCCTCCCAATTCTAGGCCCGCCAAGCGTACGGCTTCCCCCTCTGGGGATGACCCTGCTCGTGTTCCCCGAAAACGTCCCACCCAGATCGTTCCTGCGTCGATGAAAATCCCTCGGGGCGCAAGGTCCGCTACCTCCACTCCGCTCTTGCGTTCCACGCGCGCTCGTCGGAATAGTACTGTCAATGAGGCAGATTCGCCGTCCCCAGTAGAATTATCCATGCCTCCCCCTGCACCACCCAAAAACCCAATCTCTCCGTCCTCCTCCGTGCCCACCACCACGTTAGCCTTGCCTACCCAAGAGGATGTTCGCATGACGCCGGTAACGCCAGCAAGTATTATGAATTTGGGTCGGCTGGGCGTCAGTAGTAGTCTCGCCCCAGTGCCACAGGCGTCTCAGGTGGATAAAAGCAAGGAGCCCACCAAGACCAGGGACACCACCTCTGCACCAAAGACATCCCGCAAGCCGGGTCTGCCGCTCATCAGTCCAGGTCCTAAACCGATCCTTCCAGGTACGCACACCGTGGACTGACGAGGAGCAAACGTACACTGACGTTTGAGCAGCCGGGTCGTCCGCTCCACTCAACAGTTCGTTGGCGGTGTCTCCACTGGCCCCCATCACGCGCAAGTCACACAAGGATGCAGAACAGAAACGCCGCGATTCGCTCAAGACGGCGTACGATGACCTCCGTATGCTCTTGCCCCCGATACCCCTCCCATCGGACGACAACTTTCCCGACGAGCCGATTCTGCCGGGTGCCCTACCCCCGCGGGGGCCACCCAAGGCGGGGAGTGACGGGCCTAACAAGGGTGTGAGCAAGTTGCAGCTACTTCGCTGTGGTAACGATTACCTCCGTACGCTCAAGGCCCGCGTCGATCGGCGCGACACGGAGATTGCGACGCTGCGACGCGAGGTACTCCGATTACGTGCGTTTGCAGGTGAGGGGGCGCACAACGGCGACGTCGATCTAGATCGTGATCTGGACGCGGTGGAGGCCGGGAATCCTAGACTGGGAATGTCGGCTCTGGACGAGGACGGCGAGGACGGCGAGGATTGAAGCGGGACGTCTCAGTTGTTGGTGTATGTAGCATGTATTTGATCTCATCATGCCAGGTTTTTTTTTTCCTCGGGCAGAAGATCTTGGAACAATTGCTGCTGATTCCTTATCTGGCATGATTTTCGTGGAGGTCGGAGTGTGAATCCGTTGCATCATAGTGCGAGTGTCGCACGTCGTCGCGGACGCGGTGCCAGCTTCATACCCACCTCTCGTTCACCACTGCCATTCACTTCGACAGTTGACAATGTCCCAAGACGTTCCTCGCAGCCCCCTGTAGGTTCAACACCGCGGTGCCAACTACAGATACGTATCATACACTGACACATCCCTCTAGGTCGGCCGTGTTCCTCATCCACGTCGCCCTCGAAGCACCGCTCGTCGTGCAGACTTTCCTTTCGCCAACCTCTCTTCCCTTTATGCAGATGACCAATACGACGGTGGTGATGCTCAAGGTACGTGTGTGCTTTTGTTTGCACGACTAGGGCTCGCATGACACGTGGTCGTATCCCTCGTCCGCGGGCGTCGTCTTGTGACGGTGTATAGTTGTATGCCGCCGCCGTGGCTGCAACGTGTATCGCCTCCATGCTCGTATTTCCTCTCCCAGGTGCGTCTCTCCGCGGGGCATCGGTTAGGGCGTCACTTGGACGTCGCGGGGTGCCGATGCTGACACGGACACACGGGGCGCTGACATGAACGCAACACGCACGTGCATCCAGAATTTCTCCCCGGAAAACGCGCGCTCGCGATCGCGCTGTGCGTCTACCACACTGTCGTGTCTACGATCCTCTATCAAGCCCCGCGGTTCATCCCGCATACGTTTGGCGCGTGGTTTGAGTCGTAGGTCTCTTTCTTGCTTTGGGCGTTTCGTCTCTTTCCCATTCCACTTCCTCTTTTTGCACTCGTACGGAACGAAACGAACGCTGAAACGCGTGGTGGTGACGATGGATGACAGGATCAATGTGACACCTGAAAAGGTGTGGGGTACGTTTCATGGCGTGGTGGGGCTCTTGATGGTCGTTTGGTGGCAGTTGACGTTGCGGTACGCGAGTGCGTTTCGAGGGAGCGTGTAGGCAGGACTTTTGGGGAGGGAGCGGCGCTGCGTCCTCTTCGGCCGAGCAGAATGTGCGGTCGTTGGGGCGATGGCGAAGACAGGTTGGGTGGTATAGTATAACTAGGCTTTGGGGCAGGTTGGGATGGATTGTTGCAAAGGCAACCGAAGCCAGGTTGATACTGATATGTAAAACGAATAATGATGGAAAAATATGTCCCGTTTAGCTCAGTTGGTAGAGCGCGTCACTAGTAATGACGAGGTCAGTCGTTCAAGTCGGCTAATGGGAATTCATTTTTCGTGAACGGCGTCGGTGAGGGACGAGCATCTTGCACGACGTCGACTTTTTTGCGGTGTGCGGGTTAGATGGTACGTAAAATTATGTTTTTTCAGGTGTTGCGCACGCGGAGATGGGGTCATGGCACACTGGCAAAGACACGCCTGACATTGCCTCACTCGACATTGAACATTGCAATCTCGCACCGCCTTGTCCAAGGGATATACTCTGTTGTGATGAGCCGTCTGCAACACATTGCCCTGGCATACATGATACGAAACATATTTGGCGGAAGCCGTGCCAGTCAGACATCGTCGTCGTACACGTCTTGTCCCCGGACCTACTGCGCGACAAGCAGTCTGCGTTCACTGACAACTGGATCGATGTGTGCTGTACGAGCGACGAACACAATGTTGACGTACGAAACCGTGGCAGGATCGATCGTGCTAGCGGTCACCTCCCGCCTGATACGCGAAACCTTTCGTTCATCCATACTCGTGCGCTATTTGTGACGACCAGAGACGGGAGCAGGTCCCTCGAGCTCTTTCCGTTTACCCGCGATCGCGCCGACGCCAACGCTGACTCGTACTCGTACTCGGACCGTCCCAACTGCAACCCGAACTCGCGCCCTTGACCCACGTCGCGACCCCCCATCTCCCCCTGGTCCGAGACGCCGTGTTCGTGCTCAGCGTCGACCGATGCACCGACCCCTTTCTGGCCAGCTGTCCGCCCGACACACCGTCTGTGTCGTCCAACGAGGGACGGATCCACGTGTGGACGGTTCGATAGGCGCATGTGCTAATGTGGGATGGGGCCGAGGACGCGTCCGAGGGTGTGCACCGTCGGACGTTGGAGAGGTATCTGGAGAGGGGTGCGCAACGAAGGGGTGTTGCGAGTGCGGCGGGCGCGGCGATGGAGGTGCCTTGGGACGGACGGACGCGCGGATGTTGCCCCACCTGGGGGGGTTGAGGTGGGTCGTCCCGTGTGTGCCTTTGGCGTCGCGTCGTGTCGATGCTGATTTTTTGCTTGTTGGACGATACGTCCACGGACAGCGCGTCGTGATGCTCCTGCCCACGTCCAAAACGGGCAAGAGTATGGCGTAGCGCTTTCGTCGTCGTCGTCGAGTTGGAGAGCATGTACCAAGGTAGGAGGTGGCAGATGACGTGCTGGCGAAGGCGAGGCGCACGTGAACCAGCGACTTGAGCCAATGAGCTTTGTATACATGAATTTACACTCAACGAATTGGCCCTCAGTCATGAGCGAGGCGCCGAGACGTGAAGCCAGCCAAAGTCGGATCGCATGCGCGCGACCCGGGATGACATTCGCGCTCGAGATGAGGGCCTCGAGCCGGGGACTAAAAATACACTGGTACAGAACGAAGTAGGACGACGAGTTTAAGGCGGCGCGCCAGTCGATGGGTAACACAAAAGATAAGGACGGTTGGATATGGGTATTTTGGCACCTATCCTGGGCAGTAACTCGGCAATGTACACGGGATCGGAGAAGGCCCGGAACACAAGAGAGTGTGGTCCCGCTCATAGTAAGCTTTGATGGCGCGCGATGGGGTAGTTGGCATGGTGCACGACGCACGCAAACGAGGGGAGAGATGAGGCAGGATGTTTCGAGGCATCGCGAGGGAGACCAAATGTGACTGTAACTGTAAAGTTGAAGGCGGCGCGCCAGTCGATGGGTGACACAAAAGAAAAGGACGGTTGGATATGGGTATTCCGGCACCTATCCTGGGTAGTAACTTGGCAGTGTGCATGGGATCGGAGAAGCAGAGGGGAGAATATGAATAAAACGAGCACAGTCATTCCTCAGTAGCCAGGAAAAAGGAAGAGACGGGCCCGGAACACAAGAGAGTGTGGTCCTGCTCATAGTAAGCCCTGATGACGCGCGACGGGGCCTGAGTGGACGTAGTGCACGACGTACGCAAATGGGCAGAGACACGACGTTTCGAGGCATCGCGGGGGAGACCAAATGTGACTGTAAATGTAAGTTGGTCTTGCATTGTCATTGTCTCGATACGATGTTGGCCTGCTCAACGCGGTTGCGACACGCTGCTTGGTGACCATGGTGAGTCACTGGATTACCATTGGTGGAAGCAACGGTCCCGGCGGGGTCTCCTCCATTTCCGCAGCTCTCGCGGGCTCTGCCGCTGACATGCCAGTGACTCGGAGATGGCCGTAAAATGATGGATGCAGGGTGAGTTTTGTGCCATCACGGGTGGTGGCAGGGCACTGCTGATTCTCGTCATTCTATCCATTTCAAGGGCCATCACCCAAACTTTTTACGGGTGCTCAGGCTCGACTCCACTCGAGGGAAACGTTCTACGGCGAATCAGATTCCAGACCTTTTATGGTTGAGGTCAGCGTGAATTACGGGTTGGGGTTGGACACACAGTGACGTGCAGGAGCAGAGAGCGGATACTGTGATAGTCGCAGTGCTTGGCAAGGAGCTACTTATCACCAAGTACTGTGGAGTTCGAGAGCATGTACCAAGTGATTTGGAGGTGGCGCCACTGGTCGATGGATGACACAAAAGATACAAGGAACACAAGGACAGTTGGAAGGCTCTTAGAGCATTGCGTTGAGTTTGCGAGCCCCTATGACTCGGCGATCGGTTGAGCTGCCGTGAGAATGATTTTGTGGCTGAGTGGGCTTGCAATGTGCACCCCATTCTCAACTTCACCCCGGATTCCTTTAGGTCCGGTTCCGACTCGGCCGACGCCTCCTCCGTTGATATCTATTATTTTCACGGACGGAGTTGGCTCTTAAGTCCTCGTGTACAGACGCTCTGCTGATATCATATCTCAAAGCAGACTGCTCGAGGTGTTCATAAATATCGTTGACCTGGCTGCATACGCATGGATTACCAAGGTCAACTTCAGTGCCCTTGACACCTCTGTCAACCGGCCCTTCGTTCAGGCTCGTATATCATCACCACGCTGGAGCAAGCCAGAGGTTCCCATCAAATAATATTAGACCCGGACGAACGACTTGGCACAACTCTGCGGCGCGTTTTTTGTTGGTCGCGGTCGCGCCATGCTTATTGGGTTCACATGACTCCAACCGAGGCCTTGCGATTGTAAGCGCTTTGGTGAGGCACTTTGTTCATGGGGATCACATTCTCATTACTTGTCTTCTTGAGGTCGACAGAACGTTCGATCGCCTCCGCCTGAACGAGTAGTTGGACGCGGGGCCTTGTGAATCTCAATTTACTTTTGGCTCGAGAAACGGTATCCAGAGGAATGCAGGAATTGGGCGCATGGTGCCCAACGCCATCCAAAACTTATCTCGGAATCGGGCGTCAAGACTGAACTTGTCAATGTATCTATGAAATTGGAAAAAGGAGCCACCGACAGAAAAGTTATTTCCATCCGTTTTGCATGCTTTAGCGAAGCGGTGATACTTGTCGTTCACAGGCGCCATGGGCTCGAAAGAGAGTTCGGTCCGGCGCGTGCTCGCGATCTTTTGGGGCACGTCTACGAACTGTATATGGCGCTTGCATTCTCGACTCCTTTTTCTGCGCTGTCAAAATGGTTTTCGTCCCTTGGAACACTTCTTCTTCCTTCCTTTTTATACGTCGAATGCAACCAAGCTGGGGCTCCCGGTAGCAGCGGAATCGACGGTGGATCGTTCCATTTGAGCGTGCATTCTCTCGAGCCGAGGATTTCCAGCGAACGAGCGAGAACTGGAGCGGACGAGAAAAGGGACTATGGGCTACTTTGGACTTTTTTTTTTTTGGAGACTTCGCTGAACATATATGCACGAGCTTGGCGAATGTCGAGTGGACGACCGCCGAAGTTAGATGTGAAGTGCGTCGAATCTGATAGGTCTTCCCCCCTCCTTCATTATAACAGTGCTTTCACAACACGGTCTGATTTCCCACTAGCTGATATTTCAGACCAAAGGACGGACGGTCCGACCCAGGTTGAGACCATAGAGTCCTCCCACCGCATCCAACTTATGCGCCGATCATTTCATTGACGACGTTGCACGCCGCATGAAATGGAGGATATAATAGATTCCACCGACTCCGACTCCGACTCCGTCGCAATGGACAAGGACCTGAAGACGAGGTTGCGAACCTGTCAAGGTGCACGAGGCAACGTCACGTCTCCCGAGCCGCCACTTTTCCTCAGATGATCTCTGCGTGAGATCCTCGGCGTCGAGAAACGACACGATTTTCCCGCATGGGGGACCTGAAGCCGGTCCCGACCCTCTCGGCGCCGTCGACCGACTACCTCGGGCCGTCTGTATCTTGTTCTTTGTAAGTTGGGTTCATATCATTCCATGCATCAATGCATCACAAGTATATCAGGTGTCATGGGATTAAATGTGGAGTGTATTCGTCAACGGCGTCGTCCTACGCAAGAAAGAATTTTCGAGCGCCGGGTGCGACCAGTCGACCGGTGGACCAGACCCATGTTCTGTGATCGAAACAGGGCCACTGCACACCGTCCGGGCCCATCCTGGCGATCCGGGGTGTTCGCAGGGACGCTCGAATTGTCACGGGTCGCCATAAAATCCACACGCAAGTCTCCGACTCGCCGTCCACGCGGCCATCAATTCACCGGGATCTGTGTTCATGCTCGGGCTGCACGCCGACACCGACACCGGGTGGCGTATGTGCGGGGCGCTGCACACGCGGACTCGGCGTGAACCGTGATGGCGAGTGCAGTGGCCGAACCACGGTCCAGCGGGGGCTCTATGCGCCACAAATATTAGCATGAAACACTACCCCTTGATCAAGCCTGCGCCCTTTGAGGCGCACCCGTCCTTTGCTTCACGTCTCCTAGCACGAGTGTTCTATCAGGCCGCGGTGCCAAATGGCACGGCCCATCCTCGGCGCATGCCGGCCGGTCTAGGCGACACCAGGATAAATGATCATATCACTCCTCATCAGAGACGTCAGCCAGGATTACCGTGACACCCGGGCGACAGGTCGATAAAGTTTCATGTGGCGTGTTTCAGGACTACAAAAGAGGGTGTCAATAAAGATGCCCCGGGATCAGTTTCCGCTCCTTTTTGGGTAGCCTAGGGGTCGATGTGTATTGAGGTTGGAATTGTTGCTTGAAACTGAGGCAGAGCTCTCGGAAGCCACACCGACTATCACAAACCGGCAGCTTCTTGGCGTTGGCCCTCTTCCTGCAAGACTGGGCACGGCGTAAACATCCCTATCGGGTGCGCAGAAGTGCTGTACGAAGCCAAAGTAGTGGTGCTAGGATCCGGTGAATAGGCTCAAGTACCGACCCGAAGGTGACTCGGTGAGCCGCCCGGTTTGGTGACGTACCGCCTCGCCAATACCTATAACACAAAATATGTGCGGAAAGACTCGGGCGAAAAATTGAAATTGACACCATTGATGCGCAGCGCCCAAACAGCATCCGGGATCGTGCACCCCACCATCAACGTGTGGGTCCCCTCTGGTGCGCCGATCGACAAGAGAGCCACTAAAATCAGTGCGGACATCGCATGCCAACTCGACATGCGGAAACAGGGTTGTGGTAATGCCAATTTGCCAATAGGTGTCGGAATGAACTCACGGTGCGTAGTTTCTGTTTAGAAGGATGCTGTGACTCGTTGACACGAGGCTACGAACCTTAGCCACAACGTGAAAGGCTCCGGCATGAGCGAGGAGACCTAGTACGTACCGCCTGTCTTTTTTTTCTCAGCCAACACGGCTCGGTCGTGTATCCGAACGGCTGGTGGACTTGGAATTGGTGCTACTCATCAGGTAAAAATGGTGCACACCGCTGAATGTGCATTATTCATTTCTGGATGCGTTGTTGCTGTTACTAAGCCGGACATTATTTTACACGCATTAAATAAGTGGTGATGTGGATAATGACCACATTTTGATCCTGTGTTACGGACCCTGGCCGCTCGTGCACGTGAGGATGCCGCACACCACGAGCGTTGTTCTCGTAAAACAACAGAGAGCGGTCGGAGGAATGCGTTAATACGGCATCTGGAATAACGCCGAGTACTTGGCTGGCTAGTGGGTTAGTGAGTGCCGTGCCGTGCCGCGATGCACGAACGTTTCGGTGTTCCCAGTTGGGAGTCGCTGTGGAGAGGGCAGTGCGATCGAAGCGCGCACAGGAGTACGAATGGGGTGAACCGGTTCGGTGGAACTGAATTGGATTGATCGAGATGGATAAGGATACCAAAAGGGGGGTTGGGTGTTCCGATTTGAGGCAGCTGGGACACAAGGCGGACTGGCAGTTCCTGATGGTTCCCAAGCCACCAACCTGAGTTGGCCAATAGGGTGCGCAGTCCCCAGCAAAAAAATGTGGCGAGATCACTGGCCTGGCGCGATCTCGAATGCGCCACGAACCCACGATGGGGCCTGGGGTGGGGCATTGTTTTACTGGGAACATAATCAAGTTCCGATATAGTTATGGCATCAATCAACGAGGTTGTTTGTGGATGCTTATCCACGTGCCGTAAGCCTACACAACAAGCACATAAGAGCTTCAAACACGACCCCCGCTGTGCTTTTGTGTTTAATCCCCCCTCACTGCATCTTGGTTATGTCCCTCGTACTCCCAAACCACACTCCCCTGTTCAACCCATACAAACGACAACGTCGCACCGCTACTACCGTCCTCGCCGGCGATTTCGATCTGCGTCCAGCCAGAGACGTTCTCACTAGCCTACTGAACGGCGTCGGGCCCTACAAGGAGGTAGAGAAGGACGAGAGTGTGCATAGGAGCAGGAAGCGGGAGAGAAGGGAGCGCGATAGGGAGAAGAAAAAGAAGGCTGCGGCAAAGGTACTCGAGAAGAAGCCGACGGCAGAGTCCACCACCAGATCCACCCCTACACTCCCCGTGCCATCAGCGCCCTCCCAGTCTGTCAGTGCTCCCGTCATACAGCCCTCCTCCTTTTGGCGAGCTCGTGGAACGAGTCATCGCCCCACAATATACATTGCCACAATGCAGCGATCAGTCTCGGTTACGCCCCCTCCTATGGCTTCGTCTCCAAGGTCTACTCCGGGCCCGTCCGACTGGTCGTCGACGTCACGAACATCCTCCAAACGTCCCCGCACGCCCGACGACGACTCGCATGCCACAGAACCCGCGGTCGCTACGACACCGCCCCCACCACCCCACAGGAAGAAGCGAGTCGCTGTCAAAAAGGGTTGGAAGGGTTGGGTCGAGGGCTCGCCACCGCCATCCGAGAAGTTGATCAACTTGGATGCTGTACCTATACTGCAAGAGAGGCGCACTCGCAGCGGCAAAAGCTTCGACGCTATCGGGGTCGGCAAGGACAGCTGGGTGTAGGCTTGTAAGTAACCACATCCTTTCGATGGATCGGTAGTAAATACTGATTAATCCACAGGTAACTACGGATCACCATTTGAATGTTGTCAACTACCGCCATCTCGCCATTACTCACTGGCTCATGCTTGATTGAAAAAGAAGAGAAAAACATTTCAACCCCCCCCCCTCGCTGTCTAGTTATCCCGCTTACTGTATTACATGCACTGCATCTCGGATCGCCACGCCCGTCACTCCAGCACCCGTATCTTACTCCTCGCTTCGTTTGGCTTGGTTTCGTATGTTTTCTTTATTGGCGTCACTGTAGGTTGCACTTTTACTTATCAATTTCTGTTGCTACAAGTATTCCCGGCATCACAATGATATCTCGCTAGTTATAGACAGATTATAAATTGTTCTCAATACTATGACTCGGTTTTCACGCATGCAGTGCGAACCGATTAAGGTCATTAACCTTCCGGTAAACAATACACTCTCGTCACTTGGGTGGATGCTTCAGCGTAATAATGACATCAAGACCGTCACAATCACTTTGACGCTTGACTTGACCTGTGCCCGCATCTTGTGTAGTACATATGTCAAGGTGTGACAGCCGAGCGGAGGCAATTGAATTAGACTTTAATAAACAGAAGCAAACAGCGCCTTCCTCTACTACACCGGTGTTCCATTTGTACGATGCATCGTTAAATTCCTTGAACAAGCAGTACTCAACGGCCACATATCTTGCCGCTGTCCTCCTTCCTTTCTACGACTGGCGCAAAGTGAGGAATTGGTCCTTCAACTCAAAGCGGACCTTACTCTTGGCAAGCGCCCGCCTCAGAATCGTGCTACGGTTTGACTGCTCCACATTCCATCATTTTATGCATAAACTCATTTACCACGTATTCCCTTCTCAGGAAATTCGTGCCATTTCGCCTTCAACATGCTGTCCGTCATTCCTTTCCCTGCGCTGTCAACTCCGCCATCATGGTTCCCTGGTCACATGAACCGGTTCACGAAGCAGCTGCCTGCCCTCTTATCTCGTACAGACGTCGTGCTTGAGCTCAGAGATTCCCGGTTGCCGCTCACCAGTATCAATCATAATCTCGAGAGTGAGTCTGAAGCGCCTTTTCTTGCCTTTCAACTGGATGGTTATCTCCACCGTTGGATCCGAGAAATGGACATTTCATCATTTGTTGAACGATCCTCTCACGCTGCCATACACAACACTGGTTAGCCCGAGTTGGCTGGCCGCATGATGATATCGAGGCCCTGGGGTCCGAGGTTTTACTCACAGGGGCCACCCTAAACTGTCACGTTTTGGGGTAGGTAACTGTCATGACTAACTACTTAATTTGGGCAGGAGCGATAAGAAAATGGAGAGCGGAACGGGGACGAGATGCTTTGCTGACAACCCCAGTGTCAGCTACCCCCACATCCGCGACGATACCGGGGTATGGAAGCACGATATGTGAGCGGATAGTCGTTCTAAATAAACACGACTTGGTTTCTGAGTGGGGTGTGGAGGTCCGTCCCGTTGTTTCCGCTAATCTCCCTCTCCGCCTAATATAGTAAAAGCCGTTCCGCAAAGCGATGGCAGCTCGTTTTCCAGATCAGATAGTCCATTTTGCGTCATGCAATAAACCCCGAGACATCAAAACATTGAGCGAGTTGCTCGTAAGTATGTTGCCTTCTCATGTACGCCTTGTACCATATGCTCAGCGGTTGCGAATGATGTCACTTTTTACGTGTGTATAGACATAGCCAAGACCAATCCACACGCAACGGAGATGAACGTGCTTGTCGTTGGTATGCCCAACGTTGGAAAATCGACGTTGCTAAATTCTCTTCGGAGTTTTGGGATCGCCGGTCGTACGTCGCGTCGTCCCTGTCTCTTTTTTCTATGACCTTCCATTTTCGACTGAACGTTCTTGTAAATTTTCTCAGGGACCGCTAAGGCGTTGCAAACATCGGCTCAGCCCGGTCATACACGCACTTTATCTACCCGGTTGAAGATATCAGAAAATCCGCTGATTTATTCCTACGACTCTCCCGGGGTCATGCTTCCCTTCCTTGGAAGGGGGGAGCAAGGTGCCGAACGAGGCGTTAAGCTTGCATTGATCGGTAAGTAAACAAAATGCAGACCAACGGTTATAAAATAAATCTATTGCAGCCGGTATCAAGGAGAGCTTGTACGACGTGGAAGCTCTCGTCAATTATTTGTTGTACAGATTGAATATTCTAGATCCCGTCTGTAAGTAGCTCGCCTTCTCGCGTTTTACTTTCTCAAAACTCGTGCGGGTTTCTTTACTAACTTACCCTTACTTAGCTCCGGCATATCTCAAAGTTTTGCCGGAAGGTTCAGAACCAACGACGGACGTGTATGCCTTCCTCGAACAGTTGGCCGCGCGACTTGGCATGCGAGTCCGAGGGGGCGACGTAGATACCGCGCGGGCCGCTAGATGGTTCGTCGAATGGTGGCGACGCGAAGGCAGCTTGATTTCCGCCTCCGCACCACGGCCGATCGGGAGTCGGATCCCGCGTCTTCCGCAGGGTCATCTACCAGGCGGCTCAGATGATGCAACACACCTTTCCGTACCCATCCGCCGCGGGTGGGGATTCGACTTTGAATGGACCGTCGACGCAGCGTCGGCCGACTCGGAGGGCAAGGGGAGTGTGGAGGGAAAGATGGGGGAGTGTATCGACGCGTATATGAGGATGGCGGAAGTGCAGGAAGAGTTGGGTGGGGATGTGAGTCAGACACAGGAGAAGAAGCGGGCCTGGGAGGAAAAGCTGGCCAAGAGGGCTGCGAAGAGCAGGGCCAGGATGTCTCGCAAGAGCGGGTGATGGGTTTAGAGTGGAAATTGGAACGCATGAGGGGGCTGACGACTCCATGTGGGTCTGGACTATCTGGGTATGTCGCATATGGACTTTTTTACGAGATAATGGTGATTTCCGCTCGTCGATTGATCGGTGGAGTACGGTCTTGTGTACTGGGCGACCCGTGGCAGGGTGGATGGCTCGCGGGCGTCACCAGGGACCGATAACGCTGTGCCAGGGAAGGTTTGCTGCGCCAAAGTTACTTTCCGAAAACCCAATAGGTGGAGTCTCTTCTCACTGACTCCCTCACTCACCTCCGCCGGTTTCTCGGCCGATACAAAGCCAAAATCTAACATCCACCAGATCTGACGCCACTTGGCACCTAATACGGAAAATTTGCATGCACACACTTTGGGCGAACGCTGGGCATCTCGGCTTATAGTAAACTCTACTGAATGGACGCTAAAGTACTGCGACGGTCGTCTCCAGTGATAATCTAACGCATGGTTCGTCTGGTCCCTCTCGTCGCACTCAAGTCGGGATGTTCGGCGTATGGGTCTTGGTCGAACGTCTTTCCCCCATGGACCAAGTTGCGGGCGATGCTTCTTATGGACACACCACATTCTCTTGGTCAGTGGTACGCGAGAATTCGACCCAACCAGTCAGGTACTTGACCGCAGGAAAGGGGGTGGAAGAAACAAGAAGCGAAAGTGACACTAGACGCGTCGATTCGGCTTGCGCTTGGTTCCCATGTCGAGGGTCGCATTGGCACGTCGTATTCGTGCCGTTTCCTTCGTCCAAACGATTAATCCTAACCGACGACGTTGCGGGTCCGGCTTACATGGTTTACAGAGGACATCATCGGCGAATGGACTGGACGTAGATGCCCTTGTGGCCGTTGGAGAGCTGCTCGCGCCCCCCAGAGTCACTCTCAAGATGGTCTGTTCATGGACACGCTTGTTGGCGTTGAGGAGCGTACTTGAGGAGCGTTGGAAATCTGAATATGACCATCATGGATGAATCCATACCACACATGACTCTGATTTGTACCGGGCTTTTGTACGAAAAATCCTCGTATCATTGCAGGTCATTTCGTCTTCAACGGCTTCGATCGAAATTACCCGCCGCGGCCCAACGTCAACTTTTACGGTGGGAACCATCGAGGTCGTCCTTTTCATCTTTTGCGTTCTTTGGACGGACCCCAGGAAATGAGCAGGTTCGGCGACAGATTGCTTGCCCCATTGGCCGTCGACGTCTGCAAGCCCTTGGCAGCTTTGCTCACAAACATCTTGCTCGGGGAGCTTCAGTGTCTATACGTTCTCTCGCTTGGCTGGGGGCTAGATTCGACTCGGGCGGACGAACTCCATCGACTGAAAAACGACCAAGCTCCCATACGTCGCACACCTAGCTCGCCGGTCACTCTCGCAGAGGCGTACGTGCTTGTATTGTCGCACCAGAATGTATACTGCGTACGCAGACCGATCTGTTCAGAACAAAAAGACTTGTCATAGTACCCAGCTCTTTCCCTCTGGGCATCTTTCCAAGATGTTGTCTTCTGGTCTCGTCTCTGCCAGGATAATCTACAGAACATATGTTTATCCAAAGACTGGCATGGGGGTGGAGGCGATGCTCCAACCGTCGACCACAACACGATTAACGTCGCTCGTACGCCTTTTTTTTTTTGCGGGTTCGATGACTAGAATCATATGGTCAATTCTTCGAGGTACGAAGCGAAAAAAAAAACGGGCCTTGCTGGGAATCGAACCCAGGCCACTTGCAGTTTCCTCAGATTCAAACGAACCACCCAAAGCAAGTATCGTACCTCTAGACTACAAGGCCGACACCTAGCTTAGGCCATCGATCTACATTAGCACCTAAAATTTCAAGCAAGACGACACTTCCAAGCCTAGTAATAAGCTGAGCTGAGTTACTTCTTTCTGGCACTATTCCAGAGTGGGGTGGCAGCTTTTGTTGGCCAGAGCTGGACCACCGGAACCGGCAAGTTTGTTTGCTTCGAGCACGTGGACGAGAAAGCACTCCAGATCCCTGGGTTAGGTGATCGACAACAAAGTAGTACCATTGAACTCAAATTTACACGTGTACTACGACTTCCTCTTTCGAGACTTCAAGTGGGCGCCAGCAACTCACCAAGGACATCCACGATGCTATAGGCCTTATATTCTTGATTTGGTTTAAATGGTATATCAATCGCACGATGTATTCCAGCAGTCGCCTGACAGTGGCACGTATAATAATACCATTCCTGCCTACAGCTCGACATGCGCAGGCTCTGAAACGAGCGTGCTTCCCGAATCAACAACCGCTGCCGATTCTGAAACGACACTGGACGATGGCACGGGGTGAGTGATATCTCCTGTGTGTCCTGATAAGGTGGCGGTAGCTGCCAAAGCAGAAGCCAGGGTCGACGAAACAGCTGCCGCCGTAAACACGACACTCGTCAGTGAAGTTCCAGCACCCCTATCCACCACCACTTCCTTCAGTGTTTCCCCTGTCCGCCCGCGAGAACCACCAATGCCAGGTACGAACCTCGTCCACCAGAACGCGATCCTCAGCCCTCTGTCTAGTATCCGCTGCTTCAGCACGAACAACACCACAAGTCCGAAGAAGATGAGGGTAGAGATGATGAGCACACGATCAAGCCAGTCCGTTTGTTCGAGAGCAGTTACTAGCTGTTTCGATGTGCTAATGAAGAGATTGAGAATATCGTGCGTTTGCGAAGCCGATTGGAGATTGGCCGTGGAGGATTCTGTCGGGGTAGTGTTAGCCCAGGCCAGTGAGAGAGAAACGCACGAACCTAGGAGTTGGGTAGAGAGAACACTCTGTTCGAGCTCTTTTTGCATATGGCCTATTGTCCGTTGTAAAGCCTCCGTGACATTGTTGTTGGCCCTCATGAGTACATCTTCTCTGAAGTGCAAAAACAGACGACCCTGTTAGTCCCGAGCCAGACGCTAGGCTTTGAAGATACGAACGTGACTTTCTCATTGGAAGGTGTCACTTGGTCCCGAACAGAGGGCGAACGAAGAAGTTCTTCGCGCTGCGATCGGCTGTGGGCATCTGTTGCACGCTTCGAGGCGAGCACAGCTGCTCTGGAGTCTTTGCGTAACCTGTAGGAATTAGTCTAGGGAGCAAGACGAGGGACATGGACGTACCCATCAAGTACCTTCAGATGTTCGTCCACCTTTGCTCTGAGCGCCGTGCGCGTCCTGTCGCTCCGCTGGTCATCTACAAGGACATCCAGTTCCTATCAAGTCACCACGCCCACCCAGCCCCAAACGTCAGTTGTCATTTAATATTCGTCGTGGCCCTAGAATCCAAACGACTCACTTCGACCTGCTTGGCCAACTGCTCAATGTCCTCTCTGACTTCGGCAGCCCATGCTTGTTGCGTAGAAAGTGGTCCTGTACATGCTCGAAGCCGCAGGAATTGAAACGTTGAAAGGTCATTCTGACGCCTTTCGACCGCTTCTAGAAGAGCCTGTACTTCAGCATCGAAAGTGATGGGAATCGGAGCCATGGTTGGAGGAGGAAGACTGTGATCTACAACATGCACGCAAGTTGCAGGCAAGCAGCCTCACGTGTCACGGGCCGCAGCGCCTAAGTTAGTCGCTGAGTCTGTCTGGTACACGGCGGGACAACTTGAACTGCCAGTCAACTGAAACACTTCGACAGGCTGGATCATATTCTCTCAACAGGAATCGCCGTATCAACTGAGCGCACTTCTCATGGTCTCGACTCGACAGATCCAGTGGTCAAGCAAACATTCCAGTGAGTGGGTTCTCACACCGAAGCACCGTTGGCACGTTGACAACCTACCAGTGTCAACGCCAGTGCGTCTCTTCGGATCCAAGCCATTAATTCTCGCAATTTGTTCACGCGAAAAGCTTGGCGGGGCATACTGCGATAGTCTTGTGCATCTTTCGTTTGACTTGCGTAAGTTTTGCCATTCAGCCAGATTTTCTCATATAATCCCACTTGGTAGTCAGCCTATTGATGGCCACAAGTCAGCGAATCAAGGTCAACCCTCCCCAGACGAAGTGTGATTTCACCTACCAAACTCGCACATGACTTCAAGTTTCGTCAATGCAGGTAGGCAAAATTTGAATCACTGTCTCGGGATAAATATATTATCTTGGTATCCATTCAACTTTGTCTTACAGCTACTAGGCCCGCAGCAAATATTGTCAACTGCATTATATCCGACGTCGATGGGTCACACAAGTCAAAAAATTCGGTCAGCGTTTTGCCACTTGGCTCCGTGGTGACCCGGGGCTCGCGGATGTTTTTCATCCCACCTGGATTTGGTGATGTCGTGTTGTAAAATTAGTGTTTGTTTCAAAGGAGGGGAACGCCGTCGTCATCCGTCTTCGCGATGATAAACCGACTTGGAAACAGGTAACCTTCCATATAAGTTCGGGGACCCACCCACATGTGCTCTTGCATTTTCTCCCAGTAATGTGGGCTGTAGCTGTTTCTACCATATTACTCGCCTGCGTCGTGGTGCTTGTCGCACGCCGATATCTCTGCAATACGATACTCCGGACCTCTTACCCGTTTCCCCCTGGTCCGCGAGGGCTACCGTTCATTGGAAACGTTTCCGGAGTTAACCCAGATAACCCGTGGTTGGTGTACGCCGAATGGGCGAAAAAATACGGTATTCGCAACACTGGACTTACTTGCGTCATCTGCTCAAGCAGTTGACTCTAGGAGACCTCATCTATACCCGAGTCCTGGGAAGGGACATTATCATCATTAATTCGGAGGAGGTCGCAAAGGA
>JBBPNN010000453.1:0-23648 GCA_038090935.1 Hortiboletus campestris
CTCCTCCAAAAGGGCTCAAAACTGGTTCAGGTCTCAAGTGGACTGCCCTAGACCAGTCTTGGATGCAATCTATCAAGCAGAGAATAAAGATTCAGAGAAAATAAAGATGTTGGCTCTAATAGGGGTAGGAATGGACTTCATGATGTGGTGAGGTCAATTGAAGTGGGACACATGGTATTTATATTGCTTGGAATTATGTCCTTTACATAATTACACAGCTTTGTGACATAGCAACCATCAATAGCTGTCAAATGCCTATGTTATATATGATATAATGATTCTCAAATGTAGGGTCAAATAAGTGTCCCAATGACATGTCATTTTAAAATGACTGCCATTCCATCCAGTCTTATCCAAATCTCTTGACCTTTGCATCCATAGCAAGCCAATGGTAGGTACGTCATTTGATATACTCATATGTTAGGGCCCAGGTTAGGAGGTGTTTGGGAATATCAACTTTAGTGGAAAACATGCAAACATTGGGACACTTTTTTGAGCCACTGTACCATGAACATGTCATCCACTAACACGAGTATTGATAAAACCATAGGTGTCCTTGAGAATCTAGTACTCAACTTTGGTGCAGGTGAGATGATGGTGCAGGTTCAGATCCTGGCATGCATCAACTTCAACCTTCTGCTTGGCAGACCATTTCACTGCCTCATGACTGCTACTACTGATGACTTCCTGGATGGTTTGCAGACCATTACTCTCTAAGACCCAAACTCAGGAAAACAAATCATGCTACCTACTCGTCTGTGGTCTAAAGGGTGCCCTCATTGCAATGAGAATATGCACTGCAATAGCCACCAATCCGTCATGGAAATGGGTTTTTAGACTTCAATGATCCACATAACACTAGGGGAGACTCTGAGAACCAATCCATCTCATCTTCTTTCAATCTGCTGATAACAATTCCATTCCATTCATCTCTTTTCACTGCATCTATGTATGTATACTCAATTACCCCCACTATCCATTGGATCTCTTCCCACCTCATCGGACTATGCATTCTTATCTTCCACTCAATCTGTTTTCAATCTGAATGCTGTCACTGCCCTTTCTTCTGTTTATTCATATGATACATCTTCTCATGCACTGGCATACAAGCCTGTTGCAAAGAAGGTTTGATCTATTCTTGCTCCCGTGGACGGGAAATTTCATGTTACCCAATCCTTACTGGATAATCCCATCACTGGATTGACTCCCTTACCTATACATCCACCAGATTTCATTCCAGGAGAATGATTCACCCAGGAACACACTGATAATCTCAATTTAAATCTGATAAACTGGCTCTGGTCAGAAGAAGTCAAATTGGTTCAATGGATCATTCACAACCAGGAGAAGGCTTTTGCTTGGATTCCCCTTGAGTGAGGTTGCCTGGATGACAAGTATTTCCCTGCAGTTAAAATCCCTACCATACCCCACATGCTTTGGATGTTGTGAAATATTCCTGTTCCTCCATCTATGTGGACTAACACCATACAGATTATCAAGGATCAGATTGCATCCAGAGTTTACGAACCATCTACATCTGCCTATCACTCCTGCTGGTTTTGCATCCTCAAACAAGATGGGAAATCCCTTCACCTTGTCCATGATCTTCAGCCTCTCAATGTAGTCACCATCTGTGACTCATCCACTCCTTCATTTGTCAAATACTTCGTGGAATCCTTTGGATTCTGTCCCAGAGGATCCAGAGCTTCTGTGCTCCCACAAGGCATTGCAAAGGATGCACAGATTACTTGGATTCAAAGTTTTCTTGATTCTCGTGTCCATCCCCCTGACCTTTCAGATACCAATTTCACCTTTTTTGTCAATGCCGCTACATGGTTCTTCATTCTCAATGACTGTCTTTATTGCGGCAAGCCACACAGTCAGCATCAGCTTGTTGTACCAGTTGGACTCATTTGTGAGGCACATGATAGCCTCAGGCACAAGAATGTCTTTTCTGTCTGTATATGTTTACTCCTGCGATTCTGGTGGCCCATGCTGGTAGATGATGTCAAGTGGTACATTCAGATGTGTCATGAGTGTCAAATCTGGCAGACCAAGAGGTCACACATTCTGCCTACTGTTCTGGTGGTGGGCAGATTGTTCCACAAGGCACACATAGACACCATGGTAATGCCTCAATCTGGCAGGTTCATTTCATCATCTAAGCATGGTGCATTCTCACAGTGTATCCAGAATGGCAGATGTTGCAATCCAAGAATGCTTCCACAATTGTGTCCTTTATTTTTGAGGACATCCTCTGTCATTGGGGAGCTATTTTCGAGCTTGTGACTAACAATGGTCCAGCTTATATTCAGGCTCTTGACATTTTGACAACCTGGTATGGTATCCATCATATCTGGATCTCCCCTTACAACTCACAGGTGAATGGTGTGGTTGAATGGGCAGAGCGAGTTACGATCCTGAAATCAACTGGTTTGTCACTGTACTTCATGGTACATGGCATGGAGCCCCTATTCCCTTTCAATCTTACTAAGGCAACCTTTCTCGTACCTGCTCCCAACACTGATCCAGTTTCTAGATCTGAGCTCATTGCTTGGCAAGCTCGTTAGCTCCAAAAGCATCTGAAGGACATAGATACAATCTGTGAACTTCCAACCAGGTAACATTATCCTCATCCAGAATACTCAGATTGAAAAAGAGTTAAACTGGAAAATGAAGCCAAGGTATCTGGGTCCAATGGTGGTCCTTTGCAGGACTACTGGAGGATCTTACTTACTAGCTGAGTTGGATGGCGCGATTTCAAGACTCAGGTATGCAGCATTCTGATTGCTGCCATATTACCCAAGGACAAATATTTCCATTTTGGTTACCAAGCTGACTGGATTGGATAACAAGAAACTAGATGACCAGATTGGATGACAAGGAACTAGATAACCATAATGCTGAGGAAGATGTCAAGTACTAGGAACAAGATGAGGAAGCAGTCTCAGATGACTAGTCTTCCTCAAAATATAAAGAAACTGTCTCTCCTATGTATCTCATCACATATCTGTTTTACCCTAGTCTTCAATCCGGTGCCCTCTGTTCCATCTTGGTATTTGTCTGGTGCCTATATCTCGCACATGAGAAAGTGAACATTGTCATCCAATTTGGTGTTCACACCAAGTTTCTGTGCCTGTTGAAATGCTGGGTGGATTCAATTTTGCCACAAGTTAGTTATCCAAGGGTGAAAGAAAACTTTCACTACTCACTAGTACCTCCTGCCATCTCAGGCACCACATCTCTTGTTTCTCCTGCAATTTGTTCTTGTTGTTGGGTACTACATGCACCTCTCCTTCCACCTGGTCCTTGAGGACTGTGACTGCTTTCTCTGCGGCAACTCTTGCTGGATCTGGTGCGGTCAATGTCGTGAGTGACATGATATCTTCAAGGGAGCTGGAAGACATGGTTGAAAGATGAAGGAAAGGATGGAGAGATGAGGGAGAGATTTTGACAGAAGACAGATTGACGAACTCCCGCATTTTATGCAGCTTGTCACCATTGTCCTCAAATTTCAAGGTCTGCAATCAACAAGGTCACATGACTGACTGGGGACAGTCAGAGTCAAAGTACCCCAGGGATGTAGGAGCCAGAGGCTGCCTACATTCAAATATGGAGTTTTACCCCCTTTCTATGTAGGTATCATCTAGATCCCTCTATGCATACCTCAAGACTTCTTTCCAATCCCGTGTCCATCCAAGTGGATCCCATTGAGTATTGTACGTATCTGTTTCAATCTGAGTTAATCTGATTCAGTCATTGCCATCCAGTTTGACCAGGACAACTTCTAATGTTTTATTCCCACTCTCTCGTATGTATATTTTCTCACTTTCACCTCTTTTCTGTCTCTTTTACAACTTACACATTGATTGGCAGATCGCATTCCATACCAGATTGCTCTAGACCCTCAGATTCTGATCTAGACCTACTGTTGTGTTCCCCATCTAGCTGTGTTCATAGGATCACCTGCATCCTTACTCAGGATCATTAGTACCTTTCCACATGGATGTTGTACTTACCCATGTAGTGTAGTTACCCATGTAGGAATGATGATCTTTTTCTTAGGTTATGTTTTTTAGAATATTACCTTTTTGATAAAAGTCTAGAGTGTTCCCCAGACTATAAACTGGTGTTCTCTGTGAGAATATTGCATCTCCCTTTTACTCACAATTCCTTCATCAGTCATTGTCAACCTCATTCATTCTCTCACTCTGTCACTTTCCTGCTCAATCCAGTCCTAGTTCTTGACTGGATTCATTACAACCTTGTCAGATTCACCTCAACTTCAAGCCAGATTTAATCAGATTGGTTTGGAAGCTCTAGGATAAGTCTTGTGTTCCCCTTCTTGCTCTCTAAAACCTTCCTCAAACCCTTTGGGATGAGTCACACTCTCGCATTCACTCTTCTTCTCTGTTGACTAATGAAACAACCCTAGAACAAGTGTTCCTCAGGTTGCACTAGTGACTTAGACAGAGAGAGAAGATGTAGAAGAAGGCTTGTCAGGCCTAAGAGTCCTTCAATGGAGTTCAAGGGGAAACACCAAGAGAACTAGACTGGAGTTCTCTGGTGGTGGCATCAAGCCTTAAGTACTATCCTATAGTATTTACATGTTTGGGACGTATCTAACGATCCAGATACAAGAGGGGAAAAGGGGCATAGGGCACAAAGATGGAACATATTCATGAAACATGTATCAAGGAATGGCACAGCCATAGAATGGAAACAAAGATGAAACATGAGTGAAACACATGTATGAAGGAATGGAAGAGAAGTGTGATCAAAGGCTTCTGTGAAGATGTGAAACATAAGGTGAAACAGAAATGAAAGAAGACCTGTGACAGCAGGAACAGGTGAAGCTGTGAGATGAGACAAGCTGTACAGGTGAAGGGTAAGTCGAGATAAGATCAAAAGATAAGAACATAGAAATGAAATGACTAAGTCTGAAAGCATAGGGGCTTGGATTATACTGTTCATTACAGCTAACACCTTTCCAGTACTACCCTAAGGAACAGCTAACTAGGGGAGTTTGTTGTTCTACACCAGGCCTATAAACTCTCCAGACCAAAGGACTTTGCTATGGTAATATCACCCTAGTTATGGTCATCCCCATTATCTCCTCTGGTTCTGCCCCATTTATCACCCCAGCCTCCAGTTATCTGATCTCCCCAGTTCATGCTCTGGTTGTTTTCTGTGCAAAATGCCTTTCTCTGTTCTAGTCATCCCATATCATCCCATCCCCTCTTTTTATTGTGAATTCAGTGGGGGTTATATGCCACCACTTCAAACAACTTTCCCACTATCCACCAAGTTAGCTCATTCCCTTGACATTTTCAAACTGACTCACTACACTTTCCCCTAACCACTATGGGAAGCCACCTATCCATCATCCAATCTTGGAGATCCAAGATCAATCAAACTAGGGCCAAGATGGCCAACACCATCAAAAGGGTAATGCACAAGGCAACAAATTCAAAGCAAGAATGATGAGGTCATACATGGGGATTTTGCTGAGTTCACCTGCTTCATCCCTCACCTCTTTATCTTCTTGCCCCTCCAGTATATCACCACATCTTCACTCATCTCTGCCCTTTCTGTGTTGCCACAGTTCCAGTTTGATCCTATTCCAACTCTTTCTGAAGAAGTCTTCAGAACTCCAATTTCTCCATGGTTCTTTCTGCTTTTACTTCCCCTGTTTTCATCTGATGTTCTATTTGGGTTCTCCCCTGGGTATTTAATGCTCAGGAACTCCACCTCTTTGCCATTTCATTTGATGTCTCTTTCTCCTATTTCATCTATCTCCACTCCAGTTATTCCTTTTATTTCCCTTTTTCTTGATCAACTTCCTCTCCAAAAATGTCACATCATCTATACCTCAGTCCTCAAAGACCCATTGGCACTCCTCCCCATTGAGCAGATATCTGACTACCAGGAGTCTGAGGCACCATTTACCCAGAGTCTTGTCCGGTTCTGCCACAACTATGCCTGTGGCTGACTCCACCTCACAGCATCTTCTGGCCTCCCCTTTGAGGATGTGTCACAATGGAACAACAGACTTGCTGGACAACATTATGAGGTCTTATGGCTCCTCTCCCTCACCAACTTTGGCTGGTTCTTCCAATTTATTCCAGAATCAAATTTCCAGCGAATTCTCTCTGCCACTCTTGGACTTCTCAATGAGGATCAGCACCAGTTCCATTTTGAGGGACAGACCATTCCCTCTCAATCAGGAATCCAAACTCCTGAGTCTACTCCAAACCTTGACTCCAGAGTTACTACTGCAGTCACCTCAGCATAGGAAATCCCCTCTCCACCCTAGAGCCCCCTTCCTGTTCCACCCCCGATTCACTGACATGGATTTGGCACAATTTAACTTGAGTTCTCCCAACTGGCAGACATCATCCAATCTGTCCTCCAGTCCCACTCAAGAAAGAGACCCCAACAAGACTGATGACAGTAGAGACATTAGTTTCTGAGATGGTATCTCAGGTATACAATGGGGGTAATGTTACAGAAATCCCCTGGATTACTGAGGCCAAGGAATGCAAGTTCAACTCTTGGGTAACTGTATAGAAACCCAAGGACTCTGACTTCAATTTGTTCTCTTCCTTGTTCTCCAATGTTCTGCCTGATTCCTTTTAGTCCAACAGAGTTCTGTTCATTCTGTGCTTCTATTACTGCCAGAACTCCTATTGCCATTTTAGTATGTCTTCTTTGTTCCTGATCTATTTCCGTTCCCTTCTGTATTCCACTTCCTGATCTGTTCTGCTCCATTCTCCTTCTGGACATATTCCCTTCTAGAATGACACTCCTTTGTCATTCCATTTCCCTTTATGGATTCCCCTTTTGGAATTCTCTCCAGTGTATAAGTGCCCATTGTACTCATAGTTTCCCCAGTTAGTTCTACACAATACAAGTGTAGTATCTAGCCCAATCTGCTAAGTGGTAGCCCACTACATGAGACCTTTCTGATAAGTCTCTTTGCCTACCAAGCATAGTAGACTCAGTCACCTCTAGTAATTCTCTATTGTTGATTCATTCTGAAGATACTTGTGTTCTCTTGCCAATAAAGCTAGGTTCTATGCTTAGTGTAACAGATGCCCTTGTTGGTGAAAAAGTGAAGGGAGACATAGTCACCTTTCTGAAGCTTGCCAGTGTTGAGCACATGTTGTGAAGGAAGGAGCAGGGCTGTGGATGGGAGCAGTGTGTCAGGAATTGGGGCAAACTTATTTTTATACTTATTTTTTATACTTTCTGTTTAGCCTGCTTGTCTTCCTGCTCACAAAGCAAGCATTGTCTCTCTTTTTCCTGCTCTGCCCACTGCCAACTCTCAAGTTGGGCTTCAGCTTCAGCAGTATGTTGTTGGTCCCAAGCATCAATCACTTTGATATTGTTGAAATCCCATAGGTTTCTGAGTAAAGCCGTGACTTCTTGGTCAGTTTTACCTTCCACAGTGAAAAGGAGCCGAGCCTCTTTTAATTCTGGTTCTAAGTAATTCAGACATTTGTTAAAACAGGGATCAGCCATGTTGTGTGGTGGAATGTATGGAATGTAGAAAAAAGGCGCCAACTCAAAACAGTTACAAGTGACATGCTGCATAAGCCAGGAAGGTGGTGGCAAGAAAAAGAGACATGCCACCTTGCTTAGCTCTCATGCAGACTTCATCCTGTGTTGCCTCATGCCTCAGCTTATGTAGGATAGCCACAATTATTCGTTGTGACTGGGCATTCCACTTAGCACACTTAGCACACTTATAGCTACTTCAGCAACACTTATATACTTATATACTTGAATAAAGTTGATTAAATAATGCATGAATTTGCTGATGAGCCATAGTTGCCCATACTGGTCAGACTTGAAAGGCACAATTTTCAACAGATCATCAGGTCACCACCTCTTCATATCAGCCTTTGTGTGCGCCTTTCAAGGTCATCCATAGTAGTGTCTATGCCAACAATACAGTCACTTTCCAGTTGCAGGAGATAAATCAGATGGAGTGGAATATGTGTTAGTATCTGACATTGTAGTTACATATTTTGTACTTCTTTCCTAATGCTACACACACATCTAAGTTGACTTATTTTGTCTAACACATTTAATCCATCTAATTGTGAAATTGTTTAAAACCAATAAGCAGGTAAAGACTTGGCAGACCTCATCTATCCACATCCACCTTAATTGACTTATGGTACTAATGTTATGTAGTGAGACTCTAGGAGGCTACAAGTAGTAACTAGGACAGATGGACTGTGTGGGAAGTTTATGTAATGGTTTATGTAATGAGTCTCATATAGTATGGGCCTTGCTAGCAGTGCATCAGTACAAGGTTGAGTGCGGATGAATCAGTCTGATGAGAGATCGGGTAGATAAGTGCTGGTTTTATTGGATCTCTACTATCTAGCTTATATACTCATAGTACCAATTTCATATAATGAGTAAGTTGGTACTATCAGAAGCTCAGCTTGTTGTCACATGCACCGGCTGAGTTCTAACACTCCCCCTCAAGCCAAGCTCAGTCCAAGTTCAGTGGTGTGTTGGCAGTGTTTTAGTTTAGGCAGTGCCTTGGTAAAAATGTCTGCCATCATTGATGCAGTAGAACAATACCATACTTCAATAGAGTTGATCTTATCTCAGGTGAAGTGATTTCAGAGTTTGAAATACTTAGACTGCTGGTGATATTGATTGTTTTTCACTATTGCTATGGCCTATTGATTATTGCCAAAAATAATAGTTGGCTCTGTTTGGCAGAATCCTAATTCTAAGAATAGGTTCCTAAGCCAAATTCCTTCTTTAGTTGCATGAGCCATGGCTGTATACATATCTGACTTCGGCTATAGACAGCATCACAGTGCTTTGCCTTTTGGAGCTCCATGTGATGGCTCCACTACTAAGCAAGAACACATATCCAGAAACAGATAAGCAGTCTATATTATTAGCAAAATTAGCATCTGAGTAAGAATAGAAATTTTTAGTGGATCTCTCAGAATCTGTACTGGCCAAGTATGTTATTCCATAATCATGCATGCCAGCAAGATACCTAAGAACATGTTTTGCTGCTGCCCAGTGACCCATACTTGGGTTCACTGTAAATGATGTGAGCCATGAGACCACATATGCTATATTGGGACATGTGGAAACTGCTGCATACATCAATGACCTGATTAGAGATGCATATGAAGTGCTCTCAACCAAATCAGATTTTTCAACTTGAATCGGTTCAAGTTTGATATTTGGGTCTAATGGCATGCCAACATTATTGGCTTTGTCCATTTTCTCTTTTTGTAGGATAGATTCAATATATTGCTCTTGTGTGATCTTGAGCATTGTGCTCTCAGTCGCATTCAATTTCTATTCCTATGATTTTAGAGGGTTCGCCCATATCAGTAACATCAAACAAGGTTTGAAGTTCCTTTTTGAGCTGTGTCATTACATATGTCATATGCATTAGTAAACAATAGTAGGTCATCGACCCATACAGTGATGATTTCTATGTTTTTACCATTTCGTCTAATATACATATATGCATGGGTCGGAATGTAAATGTTTGAACCCTTTAGCTTGGAGTCGCTTATTCAGCTCCTTGTTCCATTCACATCTGGATTGTTTCAGTCCATACAATGTTTTTATTAGCTGGCACAGCTTTCATGTACTGTCATCATATTCTTTGGGTTGTTTCATATACACTTCTTCTTTTAGGATACCATTTAAATAAGCACCTTTGACATCCATTTGTTGGATCTTCCAATCTTTTTCTACAGCTAGGGCAAGGATTGCTCATATCATTTCAAGTTGGACTACTGGTGAGAATGTCTCATTATAGTCCATATTCGGTTGTTGGGAGAATCCCCTAGCTACAAGTCTCGCTTTGTATCTAAGTAGTTCCCCATTTTAACCTAATTTCTTAACAAAATACCCATTTGTTTGTAATGGGTGATCTGTCTATGGAGGAATCTACTAATTTCCAGATATCCATTTCTTTCAATTGATTTAGTTCAGTCTGAATGGCCTTTTTCCACTTGGGCCACTCAGGTGATTTCTTCACCTCTTTTAATGACTTTGAATCACCTCTTCCAAGATTAGTCTCAGTGAATGCTTGATAAGCAGCCTTGGCTGATGATGTGTGATCTTTTTGTCATCATCATTGTCATCAGGGATCTCTTCCAAATCCAGAAGGGGGTTGTTTAGCTGACTATAATCATGAGTTACCTTGGGTCAAGTACTTTGTCTCAAGGGTTCAGGCTCAGATTTTCATTTTAGAGTACTAGTAGTAGGCTGATCTATGTACACTAGAATTATTATTTTCATCTGGGTGTAGCATGTCTGTACTACCTGACTCCCCCTTGCACTGCATCTCAGGCACATGAGAGTTTGATGAGTCATCATACTTGTTTTGGAACTGATAGTTCCAAGAGACTTTAACTTGACACAATCGTGCATCATGGTATTTTACTGCCTTCGGGCCATCTAGATATCCAATAAAAATATGTTTGGTACTCTTGGGTTCTAGTTTAGATACATAGTTTGGGTCCTTCCCTCAGGATCCATACAGGAGATCCAAGTTCTTACAAATGTAGGCTACATGGGTAACAACCTCAGGCCATAAGAATTTTGATATACCATGCATGATTATCATGGCCCACGATAGTTCTAAGAGCATGCAATTAAATCACTTGGCAACACCATTTTGGAAAGGTGAGTAAGGTGCCATAAATTTGGTCTCATGCCACAATCTTGGCACCATGTCAACAATATTTGGTCAACATATTCTTTCTTATTATTGGCACAAAGGTGCTTGGGTTTCATATCCCAATGCGTCTCTATATAGGTTAGATATTGTTGTACTTTTGTAGTAGTTTTGTCCTTCATCTTCATAAATTGTATGTATGTACATCATCTAGTATAGTCATCTAGGAAATAAATATAATATCTTATATACTTCCTTGATGCCCTCAGTACAAGCTGGACCCCACACATCAGTATGTGTGAGTTCTTCTGGTTGGATAGATTGGTATTGGCCTCTTTTGGAAATGGGGCATGTGAGTGTTTGGCCTGAATACATGCATTGCACTCAAATTTGTATGATTGTTTGTTGATGTCAAAACTATTGACCAAATTTTTGTGTAATAAATTTTTAAGGCCTTCTTCATGACTGAGCTTCTTGTGCCAAGTTAACCAGTTCTTCATTGTGTGGACTGTATTTGATGTTTCAGGTATGACAATCTCCATGCTTAAGTAATACATCATGTGGAGTTTGTGGCCTGCAGCAAAGATCTGGCCATGCTGATTTAGCAGTTTAATTTTCCCACCACTGGTGATGGCTCAGCCACTAGCCTCATTGAGTTGTCCTATCAACAATAAATTGGTTTTCATTGCAGGAGCATATAGGACATTAGTTAGTGTTACTACAAATGACTATTCATTCACTTGAGTGTGTATTTTTAGTGTTCCTTGTCCAAGCACAGATATGGACAAGGTACCAATTCCTGTAATGTCTTTATTTAGGCTTACAAAATTGGTTAACACATCTCAGTTGTTGGTGATGTGTGTAGTGGTGCCAGTATCAGCAATCCAAGAATAAAGGGAAACATACATATGTAGGTAGCATTGTCTCCCATATGCACATCTTTGTCTGTAGCTACAAGGGCCATATCAAGCGATTCATTATGAGCAGTGTGCACTTTAGCAGCACTGACATCCTTCTTCTGGTTTTTTTTTTGTTCCCTCTCTTCTCTTTTCTGCCTTTTGTATTCTTTGTACTTAGGGCCACTGGGTGCATAATAATTATGTGTGGCATGGCTGAATCTCTCACAGTTATCACATTTGGGTTTGTCGTGGAAGCGGCAATCTTTTGTAAGATGTTCCACATTTTTGCATATTGTGCATGTGCCAGTGGGTGCACCACCATTTAGCTGGCATCACTTACCACCACCGCTTTCAAAATAGTAGATTTGTTCCTCACCTTTGTCAAGTTTGCATTTGCTGCTAGCTCCACTTTGATGTTCATATTCATCTTTTATTGATGCTAACATTCCCTGTAAATTTGTGTGTGATTGTTCCAAATCCTCAGCTCCAGTCTGGGCTTCCAAAAGCATAAAGACAAACCTGTCCCAGAACTTCAGTAATGATGAGATAAGCACATCACAAAAATCCATTTCAGGAAGTAAGCACCCCATTTGGTGAAGTTTTGCATGCATGCACTTCATCTCAACTAGGTGCACTGAAATATCACTATCCTTAGTAGCAGCTTTCCAAAACATAGCATGTTTCAATGCAATGATTGTTTGCTGCCCCTTCACTTCATGTATGGTCTTCAAGCTATCCCACATCTCAGCAACTGTATTAGTTTCCACCAGATGTATCATCTGGTCATCTCCCACACTTATACATAAGAGCATTCATCCCTTATTTTCTTTTTGTTCTCACTTGGCTAGCACTTCAGGACTATTCACTGCACTTGGTTTCAGTATTGGCATGGTCACATGATCAAGTTTAAGAATATTAGTCATGTGAATTTTCCACACCATCCAATTTTCCTTGCCAAGAGGATCAATTTTGTAGGATGACAAAGCTCCTAGATTAGTAGTGGGAGTGACAGCAGGATTAAGCAAGTCAGCCATTTTCGAGCTAGCCCTCAGATCATCAAACAACTTGATCAACATGGCAGAAGGAGGATGGCATGAAGATAAAGAGTATAGTAAATCTGTATTACCAAAATGTTTGCTTGCCTGGAATTAAGAGCACCAAGCAGGACTCATAACCTCTAGGAGGCTACAACTTGAAGTAGTAACTAGGGCAGATGGACTGCATGGGAAGTTTATGTAATGGTTTATGTAATGAGTCTCATATAGTATGGGCCTTGCTAGCAGTGTGTCAGTATAAGGTTGAGCATGGGCAAATCAGTCTGATGAGAGATTAGGTAGATAAGTGCTCATTTTATTGGATCTCCACTATCTAGCTTATATATTCATAGTACCAATTTCATATGATGAGTAAGTTAGTACAGTGCAAATCACCATAAGGCAGCACCTCCACAGTGGGTCTAATTTTATACCAGAAGCTCCCAGATAGAAAATTTGATAGGAAATATGGCCAAAATTTGCATAAATCTGCCTTATGAAAAACCTTGGAAATTATGTAATCATTCACTTTTGGAGTTCACCATATCACCAATAACAGAAAACATACACAATATACTATGATAATTCCTACTTGATACTTTTTGATTAAATCTCTCAATGAAGTCAATTGTGCTTGTCCAAATGCCAAATCGTCCAATGTGCACCCTCCACCACTGCCAACACCACCACCGACACCATAACTGGTTTCATGTGCACATGAACGACATCACAACACATGCAGGGATTGTGTGCGTTGTGATGTCGTTTGTTTCATTGACACCCTCACCCACCCACCCTTCTCCAAGTCAGTGACAGCATGACGCACACAATTGTGCAACTGCTCTTGTTTCCACCCTCACCCTCATCTCCCACCACATTCCTTGGCAATGACATGATGTGCGTGTCATTGCCATTCTCGTCCCTACCACCATCCTCTCCCTCTCTCCCTGCATCCTCACCCTTGCCCACCCTGCCCACTCGGCAATGGCATGACACACACATTGTCATGTCACCATTCTAGCCCCCACCCCCATCCTCTTCCTCTTCACCTGAACCTTGCCTGAACCTACCCCACCTGCCCACCCGTTCCTGCCTCCATCCTGTGGTGTGAATGAGACAGCAGTCACAGCACAACACATGCACATTTGTGCACATTGTGCCACCTCACTTACCCAACACATGGATGAGGTGGCACCTCGCCCTTGCCCTCTCTCTCTCCCTCACACACCCACCTGGCACAAGCACACATTTGCCCTCATGCTCTTGTTCACCTGTTTGCCCTTAGGTGACCCTCTGTATGAGTGATTGAGCATGCACATTTTTATTTTGTATAGTACATTTTTTATTGTATCTATGTGAATCTAAGGTGGTTTTGCTACTATGTAAATTACAAAAGCCAGGCCACTGCTTACACCTGTGCCAGGTTTGCCAGAAACTTCAGCAGGGGCTGTGTACTCCAAATATGGTCATATGTTACCCATTTATAGTAACTTTGATTGGGCTCTGCTTGAAGTTCACTTTTGAACAGGTCAATTTTTTTTTATTTTTGAGAATTTCAAAAAAGTAACAAGACAACACTGAAGCCAGACTCAAAAGGAGTTGATTGGCACAGTTTCCATGGAAAAAACTTGATTACCAAATGTGGTATTACTGACACAATGTTGCCACTAAGGCAGTTGCCTATTTTGAGTGACTCACACTATACTATCAGAAGCTTGGCCTGTTGTCATGTGCACCAGCTGAGTTCCAACAGAGAGAAATTACAATTGAACCCCTTGTGACCCATGCCCTATACAGTATATCCCATAACCTCTTGTAACCCATACATTTTTGGAGTTACCAAGTCAGTATGCAGGGAATTTTTACCATACTCCATATCACATATGCCATGGCCAATTGGATGGATCAAAACCCATATGTTACACCCAGATATTGTCAATATATCTCTAAATTTGGAATAACTGTTATATAATCAATATGAACATGTCCCTAATGTGGCAATCAAAATCCAACTCTCCAGCCCATTTCCATCACTGTCACTATAAAACCCATTGACCTTTTTTTAAAAAGGGGCTGCAGAAGCTTCAGAATCAGACTTGAGAGCAAAGAGCTCACTTGAGGCCACATTAAAAGCCAATCAATCAATTTCAGAAGTTATTGAAGAATGGCTTAATACTGTTGGAAATTTGGTCAATGAAGTCCGTCTGGTTGACAAGTTGGATGCTAGTATGCCAGTTGCTGAGGAGTACGAAAGAGCTGTTGAGCAATTGGATTCACAAGAACAAACCATTGTTCAAAACAAGCTGGAAATGAGAGGCCCCATACTGGCAGGTAATGATGCTGCATTGGACAGCAAGAAAAAGCAAGCACCCAAACTTCAAAAAAAGGAGAATGTGACACTTGAACAACAGATTGAGGTGCTTAACTGGCATCACAACAATGGGGCAAATCAGACAAAAACAGCCAAACATTTCAATGAAATCAACCTGTCTCTTTGATTGACACAGCCAAAAATGTCGGAGTGGCTGAAGAAAGAATTGTTGAACGAACTCATGTAGATACGGTAGTAGTTCAAATATAGTAGTTAGTTCACACACACTTCATGTAGCATATATAAGTTCAGACTCAGCATGTCTGAGTTCTAATCACTCTTGATCCTATACCACTACCTTCCTCAGTTAGCACCACTCAGCAGGTAAGCTGCATGGCTGCATCAATGCATGCTTCTGACAAGTTATGAGCCCTGATGATCATGCTGTGTGAGTTTACTTGCTGCCATCACTCAGTTTCACCTGCTCTTGCCCTCAGATGTGTTTTTATGCCAGAACACATGCAACTGGAACCTGGATACAGGGGGAGACTATTTCTCTCTGATCCAAGGCTCTGGAGCATTGTAGTGCGACTCTTTGCCACCTTTCTCCTTGTCTTAACATCAAGTAGGACACTGATGCCTTTATCTCTAGATCTCAACCATGTCCAACCAATCTGGTTCCCTTGCCTCCAAGGTTCCCACCTTGTCTGGCCCCAACCACCTCCACTGGGCACCCCTCATGTGTGCCTACCTCCATATCCAGGGCATCTGGTATGTCATTACCAGACCTCATCCTTCTCCCCTCAAGGGAACAACAGAGTGTGTTTCCAAGAACCAGGACGACCTCAATGCCTGGGACAATGACAATGACAAGGCCCTTCGCATCCTCATTCTTAAAATTGACACTAATCTCACACACCAGTATGGTGTTGTGAACTTTGCCTCCACCATCTGGGACTCCCTCAAGGAGAAGTACTTCCATCCCTCCATCACCGCCGTCTACATGGAGTTCAAGGAGCTCATGGCTATCACCATTCCTGAGAACAATCACCCTAGGTGGCTTTCTCCAAGCTCCGCCTTCTCTTTAACCACCTCTGTGACTTCAAGCACAAAGTCCCTACCTCTCTCCAATCCATGATTGTACTCACAAAGCTTCTGCAGTACATGAATGTAATGGTCCAGCTCCTTAATATGGCCCCAGGCTCTGGAGCAGAGGGCAAGGGGAAAGGTAAAGTGAAGGATGATGATGACGAAGCTAAGGAAACCGTGCTGTCTCTTGATGAGATTGAGTGCATGACTATCATTGGTTGGCAGCAGCACGCCAGCAAGCATAAGCCCAACGACCATGCTCACAAAATTTCCACTGTAAAGTGCAAGGGCCCCAACCCCCAGTTCCAGCAGCAGGAAGAGGGCTCCCAGCAGAAGAAGAAAAGGACTTGCAGCCAGCACTCTGCTGCAGGCCAAGTGAAACAGAATCAATGGGTGCAGTAACATGAGAATGCATGCACCACCAACTCCTCCCTCACCACCTCCTTTGCTTTCAAAAATGCCATGGTCATCGACCTGGCCAATCGCACTTCTACCATGCCTGCATTTGACCCATGCTGTCACATGCACACCACATGTGAGGCCCACTATGGCCCTCCTGCCTTTCCACAAGTCCAGTGAAGTATCTCACTCATGCACCACCTTGGGGTCACCCCCACCATCAAGACTGTCCAATGTTTGGACAAGGTTGCAAATTGTCCCCACACACCTATCGTCAACCTCAGTAATTACAACTTTGGCACACCTGTTGCCTCTTTCTCCCACCTGCCCACCTATGAGGAGCATGACCACAATACCGTGGTCCACCGCCTCTCACTCTCTTTCACCACCACCTTTGGCAAAGACATGCCCCCTACCAAGAGGAGGCCTCCATTATGCCAATGGATGATGAAGACACTGTCTTCATCCACTCCAGCTACCCTGCAGGGGAGGACATAGAGATCAAAATGCCATACAAGGACTACTTTGACCTCAATGGCGGAGAAGATGAAGACAAAATGTACATTTTCCCATCCACCTCACATCTCTCAGACACTGATGAGCGATTTCCTTATTCACCACAGTTTGTAGATTTTATTCTATTGTCTGTAGTAGATAGTGATGCAATGGACACTCCATTATCTACACGTTCTCATGCCATGTGTGATTGCTGTAAGGGCAAGAACATTAATAAGAACTTGCGTGAGTATAAAGAAGAATCAGACATGTGGCTTCTAGACTCTGGAGCATTGTCCCACTTCACCAATGATATCAACCTTTCACCAAGCCACACTTTTCAAGCACAGCAAATGGCTCTGCCCCAGTTCTAGGGCAAGGGACAGTTCTCATCCACTACAAAGATAACATTGTGTGACTTTCGCCTACCATCTACATGCCAGATTGTACCCTTAACCTTATTTCCCTTGGAATGCTCCTTTGGAACAACTGTCTCTATGCCCAGAGCTCTGACAACAACATGCACATCTATGATGATTGCACAAGCGTGAAGTCATTGCTTTTCACCACCTTGGGGACACCATGTATTGGGTCTGCACCCCAGTAATTAAGAACATCTCCAGTGCAAATGCCACAATGATCGCCATTGATTATGAACTCATCCATCGCTGTCTTGGCCATCCCTCCAAGGATGTTCTTTGAGCCATGCAAAAACATATCAAGAACTTCCCAGATGTTTAAATTCTGTCTCAGGAACCAGTTTGCCCTGGCTGCCAACTAGGCAAACAGCCTAATCACACATTCACCCCTAACACAGTGTGAGCAAAGGCCCCCTTTGATTTTGTACACTTGGACCTCAAATCTTTTGAGGTGGAATCTTACCACAAATCAAGGTACATTATCGTCCTTTATGACAATTACACGTCCAAAGGATGGATTAAACCCCTCTGCACTAAGAACCAGGCACTCAGTGCCACTAAAGAATTTATTAAATACGTCCAGAATCAGTACTCCACCTCCATCAAAGGCTGGGTGTCCAATGCAGGGGGAGAATATAAATTAAAAGCCTTCGGGCAATTGATGCACAATCATGGCATTCATGTCTATGAATCTGCACCACACACCCCACAGCAAAATGGCTGTGCTGAGTGATTTATTCACACTCTCATGGACAAAGCACAGGCAATGTGTCTTCACACATGCCTTTCACCTTCTTATTGGGAGTTTGCTGTCCAGCATGCAGTACATGTGTACAATTGCACTCCCAAACAAGGCTTAAATTGGAGGATGCCTCATGAACATTTATCAAAAGTTCCTCCAACCATCTCTCATCTATGTGTCTTTGGATGCACCACATATGTCTACTTGCCTGTGGATACACGTGGTGGCAAATTGCAACCTAAATTGCAGCTCATGATTTATCTGGGCATAGTGCCTGGGAACAAACACAACTACCTGTTTATGCATCCCAACAATTTTCTGCATACATATGCATGCAATTTTTGATGGAAACCTCTTCTCTAGACGTTCTGATGCTCAACTCCACAAGCCAGTCAGCAGTCAGCACTTCCCCCATGATCATCCTGAGGAACAAGAACGTCCACAATGCCAAGAACCAGTGCCTCCATCCTCGGATGTTGAGAGCGATGATAACCTACCAGGACCATTGAGGAAATGCTCCAGCCCCTCCAATCAGAGTCCTTCTGAGCAAACCCCTTCACCAGATCTTGTTCACCACAAACACACTCCATCCCCTCCTCGCACCCCTCTTTGGAGGATACCACATCTTGACGCCTCTCCTGCCTTGCCGTGATGCTCTGAGTGAATCAGGCAACTGCCTAGATGGCCCAGCAACATCTATGGAGAACACTGTAATCCAGTTCAACAGATCCAAGAGATTGAATGCAAATCATGTTGAAAAGACCTTACTGGTCAATTTGCTCCTTCTGCACTGGTTACACCACCAGTTTTCAGTGTGATGCCTCCATCCCCTACCCCTTCGGAAGATAGTGTTGAATGCATAGTCTGGGAAGGGGGAGACGCACTAGTTTCTTACCTATGCGTAAAGGCAATTCCCCTCAGTGAAGAGTTTAAAAAGCCAAATTATTGCAAATGGTCTTACTGTGACCTACTACACCTACCTGAATCAGAGCGAAAGCAATGGTTCAAAGCATGCGAGATAGAATTAGACATGCTGAAACAACACAAAGTCTTTGAGGTTGCAGACTGCCCCACTGGCCAAAAGGTTATTAAGAATCAATGGGTTTTTGATGAAAAATCTGATGGCCATAAATGTGCCTGATTAGTTGCAAAAGGATTCTTGTAGATTGAAGGTCTTGATTTTGATCAGATTTTCAGCCCAGTAGTGCAATTTGAGACAGTGCCATGCATGCTTGCCCTCACCACCTTAGAGAACTGGCACATCTCTGGTTTCAATGTGCGATCCACCTACTTGTATGGCAAATTAGATGAGGAAATCTATATGGAATTCCAAAAAGGCTTTGCACCTCCTCATCTTAAAAATAGAGTCCTTCAACTCCTCTGTGCCCTACATATATGGGCTTAAACAAGCAGGCTTAGCTTGGTGGAATGAACTCAATGAGTCTATGAAGGAATTAGGCTAGCGTCTTAAGACAGATGCTGGCCTCTTTATTTACAAAGAAGGAAACCTTATCATTGTTGCAATTACTGTATCTATCTATGTATGTTGACAATGCCCTCTTTTGTGGCCCCTCAAAAGCCTTAGTTGAAAAAGTCAAGGCTGCCTTTATGAAAAGGTGGCAATGCTGTGATCTTAGATGCAAAAGAATTCCTCCAAATGAATATTCATTGAGATGGTCGCTGGTTACATATAGACCAGTGGGAGATATGCACTGATAGGTTCTAGGTTGGTAACAAAGAATGTCTCAAGTGTAGAACACTGATAGAGATGTCTTCAGAGAAAGAGGATAGTGGATAGTTATCCTCAGAGGATCTGAGTGAGAGGAGGGAGTGAAGAATGAAAGAAATTGTTATTGTTATTGAGACAGGCTTAAGGCCATGTCTTTTATAGTGTTCAGTGATGAAACACTGAAGTACATGAGACATGTTTCAGAGATAAAACGTGTAAGAGATAAAGGGATAAAACATGTATCAGAGATGAAACATGTAACAGAATGTGAAACATATAGTGAAACATGTATCACATCTCATGACAAAATGATGTCATGGTCTAGACCAAAGATAAGAGAAACTTATCTAATAATGGTGAGTAATATGAATAGCATAAAGATAAGGTCATAGACTGCTCTAGAATCTGGTATCAGAAATTGAATATTAAAATATGAAATACCAGAATTCTCAACAAATGAATCTATATTACACACTGGCAGTCTAACTGTGATACACACCAGCCATCGAAATGGATGGTATTAACCTTCGGGCTGGGCTGCATGATCATTTGTGAAGTACATATAATGAAGTATCTATGACTTAGAGCATGGCATGCCAATGTGGCATTGCATTGGCCACTGCGTCATGGTCATGTAACCAGCCCAGACTTACAGTTGAACAGGATCAGATCTCTAGATATAACAATGCATCTATAACATTGTACCCCCTCACCTGGGAGCACATGCCAGACATCGCTACTGTTGACAATACTACAGTGCAGAGTGACTATGCAAGTACACTACGAAATTCTAACAGATGATAGGAGATTTACTTGTGTCAATACTTACCCCTATTAAGCAATGTGTGTCGGATTTGTCACCCATGCTTCTGCATTGGGTCTGTCAGATGCACTTGCCATTTACATGGAGTTACAGAGCATGAACAGGACATAAGTGTGGTTTCATGTTGTGAAGTCTAAATGTTGTATAACATTGAGCATTGGGTCTCTCGAATGCACTCACCACTTAAACTTACAGTTACTCTGAGCATGAACAGGACAGTATACGTTTCTCTCAGAAGGGGTGACAAAACAAAAGTACTAGTAGACACATCAAGACAGGTATTGTATTGTTTCATGGTCTATGGCATCCAGCATAATCTGACCTTCCTCTTCAACTGACTTGACCCTCATGTACACTGCACCCTTGACACGCACAATGAAGGGGGCTGCAGTGGTCCTAGGAAACAAAGTCAAATACTCTAATACCCTGGGTACAGCAAACGTACCAACGTGAAAACACGCCAACCAGATTACCATGCATAACCACATAAAATGGTCCACCTAATCCACCTGAGCTGGTGGTCAGCAAAACAAATACAGATTGGTTGTACTTGACAGCTTCATGGCCATGGGGGATGCGTGCATTGTTGGGAGGTATGGCCCCAAATCGAGGGAGTGAAGGCATCAGTGGAGGATCATGAATTTGCTCACCTGGTCAATGTGGCATCAGTAGCCACTATCTTGGTTGTGAAGCTACTTACCTGTGCATTCAAATCAGCGTGCTTCATTTTCAGTGAATACAATGTATGCTTGACCTCGTATAGAGGAGCACAGACGGTCAGCATCATTAAGTGAGAGGTTCAAGCCTTGTAACCTTGTGTGCCAATCTGGAAACAAATCAATATCAACCATCAATGAGGCGGTGAAGACAACTTATGGATCAGGTCTTGGGTACAAAGACCAGCTTGTTCTTCATGAACTGAGGTTCAGATGTAGACATTGACATGGGGGTTGAACCGATGGTAGTAGAGGTCATAGAGACCCTCACATCATGTTCTATATATCCAGGTACAAATTATTCACAGCATCATCCAAATAAATATGTCATTGAGTTGACACAGTAATGGTTCTACAGAAGAGGTGGATCAGGTAAGGAAGTCTGTTCACTCATCCACGGACCATGTTCGACAGCTCAGATTCTACATCTGAACTAATGGTTTGACAGGAGAGGAGGTTAGCTTGCATGCATCATTTGGAGGTCAGTGTTCCCACTTGCTAGTACCTCAAACCCACCTCTCCCAGCCGACACAATTCTCTCCTGCTGCACATCACAACCGGCCCATAGGAACAGGTAGCTGGTCTGAAAGTAAGTGTAGTCTGTGATATTCAGCCGTGACTTTACCTTTCCACAGATGTCACCACACTCATGGGCAACCCCCAAGCAGGATGCATTTACAGTGAGCAACAAAACTATTTCAAAAACTAACCCCAACATAGTGCGTGAAGCGCACTGCACACATATGTGGGAATTTTGCTTAGATTTGGTGTGACCAAACACCGTACACACCCTTGGTGACAAACCATTCCATTGATTATGTAATTTGGTCCAGTGGCGGTGGAGTTATACCCATTGTAAGTCACTCATGTCATTGAAACAGTTTTGTTGCTGTCATATTGAAATGTAGAATTCATATGTTGTGATGGGATATTATGTCAGCATTGGGTCATGTGATGCATAAATAGTTCAAAATGATGTAAACACAGCCAAACACCATCGCTTTTACCACTTCTTTCATCATGAAATCCCTTTCCACTGATCAAGTCAACCAAGTTATTGCTTTCTTGGAATTGAGTCAAACAACTTGTCAGATCTCTGCTTCCACTGGATTTAGTAACTCCACCATCAGTTGCATTTGCACTGAACACTGTTCCAACCTTCCCAAAGCCACTGGTGGTTGTCCATCCATCATCTCTCCTACTGATATGTGACATACTATTCAACTTCTTGGTACTGAAAAGGCTGAGAATGCTGTCCAGATCACCAACACCCTTCAGGATGTCAAGAACCATTCCATCTCTCCCCAGACCATCTGTTGTCACTTGAAGAAAGCTGGTATGAAGGCTGTGGTGAAGCAGAAATGCCCTCTTCTCTCCAAGCATCATACTGTATATAGTTTTTATTAGACAGCATACCTGAGTTGTTTCATCATGAAACCCTTTGGGTTGATTCATGAAAATTTCCTCTTTTAGATCACCATTCAGGTATGCGCCTTTGACGTCCATTTGCTGGATTTCCCAGTCTTCCTCAATGGCTAATGCAAGTATCACATCGATGGTCTTGAGTCTCACAACAGGTGCAAAGATTTCATTGTAGTCCATTCCTAGGACTTGACTGAAACCTCTAGCTACTAGTCTCGCTTTGTATTTTAGTAGCTCGCCCTCTTTGTTGTATTTCTGTACAAATACCCATTTATTAGTCACAGGTTTCCTATCTTTGGGTGCTTCCATAAGTTTCCATGTACCCATTTGATGCAGTGTATCGAGCTTAGTCTTGATGGCCTTTTCCCACTGGGACCAATCAGGTGACCATTTGGCTTCTTTGAGTAATTTCAGATCTTTCCTGCCAATAGACATGTCCAAAAATGCCGTGTAAACTTGTTCTGCCTGACTTGGTCTGTCCTTATCTGGATCGTCAATTAGATTGGGTAACAGCTCATTATTGCCATCCTCTTGTACTGATGTTTTTTGTCGCTTTATACACAACTCATCACTGTCGTCATGGCTTCTCTTAGTAGTAGCTTCCCAATCATCATCAGAATCAGGTTTGTGCGATTTCTCATTGTTCTCTCACTGCTCCCCCTCAAACCAGCATTCTGTTGCCGCATTGGGAAGCTTTGTAAGCGGGAACTGATAGTTGTGCGACACTTTGATGTTGTGTGTTTTATTATCATAGTACTTAATTGCTTTTGGCCCATCCTCATAACCTATGAAGATGTGCTCTATACTTTTGGATTGTAACTTGTTGGTGTGATGTTCATCGAGAATCCATACAGGAACACCAAATTCCTGTATGTATGAAACATCTGGT
>JBBPNN010000454.1:0-23616 GCA_038090935.1 Hortiboletus campestris
ATCGGCGTTTGTGTTTAGTTTATAGGTCTGCCTTGAGGTGTATTGAGTTTGATCATCACCCTCAGGCGCTTCCCGAGGGCGCATGGTGACCGCATGTTAGCCATTTACGGCCATAGCGCGTACGACGCGACCACCCCATTGGCACATCCCATCGCTTGGCCAGCGCATTCCTACGGGACCTCAACGTTTAACCATGCCAGTTTCCCAAATATGGCTGGACTCGCCTGCCTTGTGGGTGTTGAGTCAGTTTTCACGGTGCTTTTCAATGGCCAGCCAAGCTTATCTTTGTAGTATGGCGACACGGAGAGATACGCAACTTGAATATTGGAAACCGCGAGCCATTGTCGTCGGGCGGAAACCGGTGTCGGGGAGAAAGCGAAATGAACACGTGTTGGGGTCACTCACTGCGACTCTGGTCTAGACTCTATCATAGAACTGCCCAATACACCAACACGATAGATGCACCCGTAAACAAAAGATAACTAAGTACATACTCTGCTGGCGGCCAGGAGGCACGAAGTCATTAAACAAGCTACCCGAAATGAAGATGATGATTACTCTCCTGGTCGATCGCTGCGTACCCTTTCAAGTTCGCATTCTCCCGTCACGCGGGATGGACGCGTCCAAAAAATATTGCTGGGAGGCCAACTGGACCTCCATTCCGGATTCACCCGACCGTGGCCAGAGCTATGACAAATGCTCACTGTCGGTGAGAGGAGGACCAACTTTGAAATCGGAAATCGGTCGGGTGACTATCCCGCTACTCGCTAAGGCTTGCCAGTGACCACGCTGCGCTCTGATCAAATCATACCCTCGCAAAAAAAAAAGTACTTGAATCAAAGCAAGAGGGCAGGAAAAATATCCGTGTTTGTGTGGCAGGACACGTCGTCCGATTGAATTTGAGCGGTCTCGAAGCGTAGGGCGCAACCCAACTTGGAAATAGCACGGACACCGTCACTCGGAAGAATTCGACCGAGTGGCAGGTTGTTTGGTTTCTGGTCCAAACAAATGACAAACCTAACTCAATAACTGACATTCAAATCAGCAACATTCACCAACTATGAGCCCAACGTTTGGAAAAATTCTGAGCAAGCTTAGGCATATTGGCCCTTCGCAAGCAGGACCATCCGTAGATTTGGGTGATACTACCACTGACGAACAGGTTTATCGTTATCGAAAGCAGAGGGGTGTAAACCTCGGTAAGGGGGCAGCTGTTCACGCGTTGAACTTGGTCACCGAGCAGACAGGATGCTGGTTTGTCTTGGAGCGGTGGATCGCAGAGACACCGTTTATGCAGGCGGTATCTCCCGGGCAGAGCGACTTGGATGTCGCCAAGGGTTCTCGCGCAAAGGAAATCTTAGAGCACCATTGGGATACATGGATCACAAACAAAGATTTCGAGTGGCTCGCTGCCAGGGGTATAAACGCCGTGCGGATCCCAGTACGTTCTGTGCTCCCACCTTGGCACCCCCCACTAGACCACGCATACAGATCGGTTTTTATCACTTATGCAGTCTTGATCGCTCCTTACTGTCAGGGACGGATTTTCATGGTCTTGACAGTGTATTTGAGGGTGCTTGGACCCGACTTGCGCGGGCAGTCGAGACCGCTCAGTTCTATGGCATCGGTGTTCTATTCGGTCTGCGATTCACTCTTTCCCTTCCAACCTCCTAATGCAACCTACAGACTTGCACTCTGCTCCCGGGAAGCAGAATAAAGATTCTCACTCGGGGACTTCTTCTCCCACAGTCCTATTCGACACTCGATCCAATCTAGAGCTTACTATCCGAGTCCTTCACACTCTGTTGTCTGCTGTGCGGTCGCTGCGGTCGGAGCATGATCCCCCGATCAGCAATATCATTGGAATCGAGTTACTCAACGAGCCCAAGCCGTCGTCCCATTCCACGCTGAAGGACTGGTACGGAAAGGCGATAAAGCAACTACGCGCGGTCGACCCGGGGTTACCTATTTACATATCCGATTGTTGGATGTCCGACGATTATGCCCACTTTGTCAAGTCGCTTCCTGAATCCACGGCACCGATCTGTCTAGACCACCATCTCTATCGCTGTTTCACGCAAGAGGATATCTCAACGCCAGCCGCACAGCACTCCACTTCACTGATGGATCCTAATGCACCGACGTCGCAGACGTTCGCACGCGTAGCAGGTATACTTGAGGATGCTGGTGGTGCACTTGTGGTTGGGGAATGGTCTGGCGCACTGAATCCTGGTTCGTTGCAAGGTCCCATAAACGAACGAGAAGAACGAGCGCGATATATCGCCGCACAGCTCGCCCTGTTCGAGCAACACTGTGCTGGATGGTTCTTCTGGACGTACAGGAAACAATATCATGGCGATCAAGGATGGTCCTTCAGGGATGCAGTGGAAGCAGGCGTGTTTCCAGACCGTGTCGGCGTGTACCCAAAAAGGAATGCTCCCGCTCACGATCCAGATCGAGTGGGAAGGAAGGCTGCCGCGTTGGGCCGGGCTACAGGTTGGTCCAAATTCTGGCTCTTTCGCAGCCATTGTTCCTCAGGATGGCTTTGCAGGTCAACATACTTCCTATTGGGCTCAGTACCCCGGACATTACGAACATTGGCGTTTTAGCAGGGGATATGACCAAGGTTGGGAAGACGCTTACCGATTTCTTTTACACAGCGTCGCAAACCAGCATGTGGTCTCTGAGCTCGGATTCCAGGGTCCATGGAAGAAGAAGAGGGCACGTGACCATGGTATCGAAAACGGATTTAGCAACAACCTTTGGGAATATGGTAAGGCATGCGGCTTCATCGCAGTTTTGGTTTCGTTTGCCCTCCCTTCCCTGCAGATATCTTGGGCCTGGTCTGGACTGACATTCCTTTTTTTGCCTTTTCAGAACATGGTTATGTGCAAGCCATTCGCGACGCAAACCTTGACTTCCAGACTGTGTATTGCTGAGATGTGCGATTCTCGCCGTGCCCTTGCCAGATTCGGAAATGTGGAACGGACGTGTTTCTGCTGCTTGCAAATATTTATATTCATATCAACTCTTGTAATCTTTTCTCTCCTTGCGCTACCACATTTTGATGTCTTAGAGGGGATTGCGGCTCGCAGATAGACACATGACGCCCGCTCTCTTCCAGTGCCTTATCGCAGGGCACTCGGCAATTTGCTCGCTTGTGTGTCAATTGATCGGGCGTGAGCGGCCCACTGGCACAATGCATTATGTCCCTTTAAGGCACCTAGTACCATCACAGCCGAACTTAGGACAACCGACTCGACCCTTTTGTATTCGCACCGCCGCTTCGTCCGCTCGGTCGTCATGAGCCAGGGGTAAAAATCCATTTACAAGGCACACAGTGCGAGGTACATATACATGTCGTAAAGTACAGTAGTAAGGGTAACAGAAACGTCATAACATAATTTGTCATTGTCCCTTGCCTACAGTAGGTGGGTATATGGGGGACTATGTATCAGCAGAGATACTCATATTCGCCGTCGTGAGAGACGCGGCATTTAGGCAGTGATCAGTTTCCAGTGGTAGAAACCATCTTCATCGTGCGTTCTAATCAACCCCCTGAAGACATGTCTCTCCAGTAGGTAGTCGATGCGCTTCACTCCCTGGCTCGCGACCAACTGCGCTGATGATGGCGCACTCCTGCATCTCCGAGTGTACGCACGCGCTATCGCGGTCTCCTCGGATAGGCTGATTCTAGCCCAGTCTTGATGTGTGATCTGCCTGTGAAGCGAGGAGTGGATCATGTAGAGGACGTCGCCAAGCGTGATCGGGGGCGGCGCGGTAGGAGCGGTGTATCCATCATAGTGAAACTCCAAGTCGATCGGCCATTGCGGGATGGCATCGTGGGAGATGCGCATCCGCCCGACAGACGGGTACGTCGCCGGTTCATGGAGCTCGTCCGCGGAAATAAGAGCGGACTGTCCAGGACCGACCCATCGGAGGGGAGCAAAGGATGGCGAGGCGAGGTCAAAGTAAAAGTCCGTGCGGGGTGCCTCTCCATTTAGGAGGGGGTGGATCTGGAAGTGGGAAGACGTGCCGGCCCATGGAGAGGCGGGTTCCCATGACCGAAAACCCCCGTTAAAGGATCGTCTTCGGTTGTGCTCAGATGTGTATGGAGAGGAAAGGAAAGGGCTGGGTGCCATCCCGCCGTGCCAGGATGGTCTACGGGCACGGGGAGGGGGGTTCCAGTAGGAATCATCGAAATGTACACCGTGAGGTGTGTTGGGTCCGAGATACGGGGATGACGGGCGGTATGGGGAGGAAGGGTAGAGCGTAGCAGGGGGGATAAAGGGTGAGCGTTGTGTGTGCGTGCCGTACCCGAGATACGGAGTGGGCTCGAAAGCCGAGGGGGTATAGACGTATGGACCAGACATGATGAGGGTCGTGTTTGCGTGGGATAGACAGGAAGCGGGAGTATATTATATCTGAAAGATAGGTGGCTTCGGGCACAGCCTTCGAGGTCAGCTGTCGCAGCCGTCGTCATCGAGTCACCGCACAGCCTGCCCCGGGACATACCCCACAGCCACAATGAGCGGAGCGGAATAGTTCACTGCCCGAGTGACCTACCTCAGTAGTTGGCTTTTTGGAGGCTGGCGGTGAGGTACAGCGTCGGGCCACGGTGCTATCTTAGCTATTGCAATCGGAGGTCAGGTCCCGCCAAGTGACAGCAAGCTGCGCGGCGGGGCCACAAATTAGTCTACCAGAGTGACTCACCGGTCTGGCAGACAACGAAAGCCCGCTGCTGCGCCTATCAAATATGGTATATTTGCATGGTGAAGTGGATCACAAGATCTAGAGCTGCGATATGATAGTGGGACGATGTCGCAGCGCCGAGGATGATTGATCAGTGATCGATGATCGATGATCATGGACGCCGACGCCAACAGACTATGTAGAAGGCAATTGCCAGCATCTCCCCATATATTCCTCGCTTACAGCACTGAAGAACTTTTTTTTTCCATGTGTCAACAGTGCTCCTCTGTCGTCAAACTCTGGAATGGCATCAACGTCATATACGAGGGATAATATGGTTGGACACCTGTTGCAAAGTGGATGTACTTGTGTAGATACAGTCATAATTTTGATCAAAGATCAATGCAAAGAGTGGTGTGTCGAAAACCGACCAAAGTGGTATCAAAAAGAATTCTGTATGGGGCTTCCAGCCAATATCCCGAAAGATCTGCTGCTGAGGTGCTTTCCAGACGTTCAACAGACCTAGCAAAAGGTCTTGCAAATGTCAGAACAAAAATTCAGAGGCAGAAACACGCACCATTTGAGAAAAGCTTCAAAAGCACGACGGGCTAGAAAGGCGTCACGCCAGCAACATTCCGTGCCACGTCCAGCAGGCGACCACACTAATGTGCTGTGGGAATGCGGCGGAGTTGCGGATGTTCAAAATCCATTACTGATACCTATCTAATGTTCTAACCCACTAGCAAGGGAGGTTTAATTACCTATACCCAGACGTCCAAGCCTGGGTGAATATAGCGACAGCGAACATTGCGGCGAGCAGCACGGGTCAGTAGCTGCGATAGTCATGCGGTATGCCCCACCTTCGGGTGAGGCATCTGTGTTCGCTTTAAAATGATTGAACATGCATATTCGTGCCACTCAATTGCCTGTGGCCGAGGTCCTTTTCTACGATGCGCCAACACAACTTGCTGGGCTCGCTACAGGCTCTGGGACGCGGTGAGTGCACCTTCTGTCAAGTTGAATGTTACTAAAATGCCTTTAAAGTGGCATCTTCAACACGATTTCCGCGATCAAGGATCCGCTTTCCTTGCTTCAGTCGGTCCTCAATGATACCTCGTGAGCTCGAGGTTGCCCTCCTCTCAATTACGAGTTTTTGACTGTTCGGCTCCAGTGTTGGGCCGAGCATCTTGCCCTGGAATCAACAGTATTCATCACGTATGAAGTAGGACTATTTCTCCCCGCGCTCCATAGCACAACATCATTTGCATACCTATCTTCTCATCCCGAGGTCTCATACCCCTCAACGTTTACTTTACGTGGCTGTCGCTTGGTTCCGATCAGCTCAACTAGGACGCGGTTCGGATGGTGCACGCACGCTGCTAGTGAGTGCAATCAATACTGGTCAAAGTGACATCGCCAATGCTGCCTTTTACCCCAAGTATGCCACATTCGATATGCCGCTGGTCGACTCGTGTCCTACCAAGCTTACGGGCGATCGAAGTGGCCGTCGATCCCAAGGATGTCACGGGTCTGGTCAGCGGTTTCAAACTGTAATCCGTGGATGGCCAAGTATGCTTCCGCGACGCGAAGCCAGAATTGCTTGTACAGCATAACCGTCAACTCGATCACAGTGGTTGTGATCCAACATCGTTGGTGTATTAATTAATGTTGGATATCCTTACCGAAAGAGTGCAGGAAACAGAATCCGGGCATGTGGGTGAAGTAGTAGCGGTCAGGCATATTTCCAGGAGCTTACCCACCACAAATTATTCGTGCGTGGTGCGGATCTTAGCGACCTTTGGCCCATCGCAAAGCTGGCTTCCGACTTTACTCCAATGCACTAATTAGCAATGGAGCTTCCACCCGCTCCTATGGCAGCCGAGGGAATCTAGGGACTAGCTGGACTACATATGTAGTGCCCTCTCCGTTCGCTTGACCTACATTCCTATGTGCCTGAACAATGACTAGCAAGCCGTAAGAAGTGGCATGGATTTTTTCATCAATGTTACGCAATATCTTCATGGCACCCGAATTGTGTTGCCGAGGAGCATATAAAATCGAGCCAGGCAAGCGTAGCATTCCCCACCTCTCGAGTTCGGCATGATTCGCGTTACTCTCCCTTTCATTGGGATGGCGATCTTGACCGGTGCCGTCAAATCCACCATTGTTGGGGATACGAAAGTAGTTCTCTCCCAGTCCAGCGAGACGTGCAAGAAAATCGCGACCTCCGTTTCTATGGCATCAGAAGTCTACGATTTCGGTTCGTTATTGTATTCTCCTCGTGTTTTGGATTCATGTTCATGCATGATGTTTATTACAGGGTTGGGTAACTACTTTGAAGATATCAGTCATTGGGCATCCTCGAGTACTCAAATTGCAGCATGCTCGTTCGAGCCTGGTACACCAGAAGATGTCGGTATTGCGGTGAGCGTGCTCTATCAAATGTATGTCCCTTTATTCACCGAGATTGATGCATCTAGCTGCGAATCCTTGACCAAACACAAACACCCTTTGCGGTTCGTATCGTTTGGCTCTGGAAAATGCAAAACCTTCAAGGTGTCCCTACAGGTCAAGGGTGGTGGTCATACAACTAACCCAGGGTTTTCATCGACCACGGGGGTCCAGATAGCGATGTCGAAGTTCTCTGAGGTCGTATATGATTCCACAGCACAAACAGTGACGATAGGAGCAGGCCTGATCTGGGATGACGTCTACGCGGCGCTCGAACCACATGGAGTGAATGTCGTTGGTGGACGAGTGCACGGTGTGGGTGTTGCTGGATTGACTCTGGGAGGAGGTATGTTCGGTTTGGCGTGTACAACCGTGTGAATGATACTTTGAATGATATCAACACAACAGGTTACTCATGGCTCACAAATCAATATGGTTTGACCATCGATACTGTGCAAACTTTTGAGCTGGTCGTTTCTAATGGGACGGTCATTAATGTCACCGAGACTTCAAGTCCTGATCTGTTCTTTGCCCTGAAAGTACGTGCTTTTTTTAAACATTACGGGGCAATCCTGTTGACCTCTTCCTAGGGTGGCATGAACAATTTTGTACGTAGAAACGTTCTAACGATGATTCATTGTTAATCGTCGTGCAGGGCATTGTAACTAGGTTTACATTGAAGACGTTCCCGCAGACGCAAGTTTGGGTACGTATATACATCCATTCTCGATACCGATCTAGGTGCCCTAATTCGAAGTGTAAAGGGGGGTCTCATTACCTATACCGCGGACGTTCTAGACCAGGTCAACCTAGCGACAGCCAATTTTGCAGCAAATAACACTGATCCAAAGGCCGTGATACTCACATCTTATAACTATCTTCTCTTTCAGGCGAGTCCTTTTGCAGTGCCTTCTTTGAATTCCAATCCAACAGATTTGGTAGCCGGGCGTGACCGAGATCATTTTCTACGATGGGCCAACACCACCTGCCGGCATCTTTGACGAATTTCTGGTGATTCCCTCGTTCACGCGGACTATTTCAACGCGTTCCTTCTCATCCTTTGTGCGGTCTATACCCTTCCCTTCCTCGACACGGTAAGTGCATTTCTTGTCGAAGTTGCAAGAGCATCCCCAATGTACCAACAGAGCCGTCTTCAACTCAATTTCCGTGACGAATTGTCCGCTCTCCTTGCTTCAATCGATCGTCAACGAGACTATCGTAAGCTGGATGTCTCTGCTATTACCAATGCAAATTACTGAAGGTCCCGCTCCAGCATTGGGGGGAAACCCTTTCGGAATCTGCGTTTTTCATTTCTTATGATGTGGAACCTTTTCTCCCTACGCTCTTCACCCACAATACGACCCCATCGGCATACCCGCCTGACCGCACACAAGGCTTCTTCCCAATTAACATCTACTATGCATGGCTATTACCGGAGTCTGACCAAGATGCTTACGATGCGATACGGACGAGTGCACGAACACTCCAAGCACATGCCGTGGATGACGACATTGCCAACGCGGTTGTCTATCCCAACTATGCCATTTTCGATACGCCGTTGGTGGACTTGTATGACACGAACCTACCGAGATTACAGGCCATCAAAGCGGCGGTAGATCCGGAGGACGTTATGGGTCTTGCTGGGGGGTTCAAGTTCTGACTCCATTTTGACATGCTATGGCGCCTAGCACGTACTTGTATCGAACCGTGCTGATTGGATACCCGTTCTTTCTGCCAGAGTGGACGCGAGCAGCTCATGAACGACACCCCACACGCCACACGCCCGTCTTCCGTATGTGTCTTTAGGTCGGTACTGTTTTCTTGTCGGCCGGACATCCCTAAGAACTAGAAAAAAGCACTGTCTAGACATGAACCCTTGGAGCACTATCCGGTCTGCATGCACGCCCTGTCGCATCGACCATACACCCTGCTCGTGAAAAGACATGGTCCCATTGACGATATGGTGTCCGTATAAGCATCGGTCCGCGTGTCCGAATGGAATGGAAGAAAGCCAAACGTATAATTGAGACTATCCTGGCTTCTAGACATCTTCCGTGCATTTTGCAGAACGAGGCCCACTAGTTGACTCCGAAAGGCGGTTGAAGGACGGAAAAACGGTGCGTTTTTGAGGAGATGAGCAGCACCGGGTCCTAGTCGTGTCCCTCCCCGTTTCTCGGCTCGTCCTCTGCCAGCTTCTCGGCGGGTTTCACTTACAGTAACAAGGGAGGCGCTGTGGTAGAAACTCGACGAAAATTTACTAGGTCATGGGTTTGTTGTTGGGAAAGCGATCATGCGCTGCCATGTAAGCACTCAAACGCAGTTGTTGACTTGGGACGCGCACTTAAATTGACCAACCGATGCCATTGCCAGTGCAAAGCTTGCTTCCGACTTTGCTCCAATGCACTGGTTAGAAATGGAGCTTCCACCGGATCCTAACTTACCATATGGCAACCGATGCTTGACAAGGCTGCCAAGGCATGCATGCCACCACAGAGGGAATCTAGGGACTTAGCTGGACTAGTGCCAACGCCACTATCCAGGAGAGGATCAGCTCGCAGGCACGTACTTCCACAGCGTGTTTAGCTTTATCCGGGCGTCAAATCACAGGATCTATGTGAAAACCCGAAGTCGCTCTGTATGGGTTCAGTCCTAATGAAGATTTTTCTTTTGTTTTCTTCAGCAGGGTGCCTTATGGGCAGTTCAGAAGATCAGTCACCAAGTCTGCATTTGTTTGCTCGGACCCTTCTAAGTTCTGGCTATGTGAGGTCTCCGTATTACATACCTTCCGCAGCATAATTGATGTACCTTACACCTAAAAACCCCATATGGTTAGTTATACTTTGTGTAACTTACAAGCCACCATCTTTTACAGATGCTACTCTCGTTGTAGTGAAGAGGAACTCTGAATCGGCGAAGCGTCCTAGCTGATCAAGGTGCAAGCTTGAAATCGCAGGGAAGGCAACATCCTGGTAGCTTTTGTTCAGCTCCGGGCTTCCTGCGCTCTCCGTTCGCTTCATCTGCATTCCTATGTACCTGAATTCTCACTGCCAGTGGCAAGCCGTAAGAAGTAGCACAGATTTTTTCCGTCAACGCTACTAACCATATCTTCACGACGCCCGAATTGTGCCGTCGAGTAGCATATAAGATGTTCCACGAGCCAGGCAAGCAAACGTAGCATTCCCCACCTCTCGAGTTCGGCATGATTCGCATTACTCTCCCTTTCATTGCGATGGCGATCTTGACCTGTGCCAGCAGCAAGTCCACCCTTGTTGGCGATACGCAAGTAGTACTCTCCCAGCCCAGCCATTTATTGAGGGAGACGTGCAAGAAAATTGCGACCTCCATTTCTGTGGCATCCGAAGTCTATGATTTCGGTTCGTCATTGTATTCTCATGTCTCGAATTCACGTTCATGCATGATGTTATTATAGGGTCGGGTAACTACTTTGAAGATATCAGTCACTGGGCGTCCTCGAGTACTCAAATCGCAGCATGCTCGTTCGAGCCTGGTACACCCGAAGATGTTGGTATTGCGGTAAGCATGCGCTATGAAATGTATGACTCTTTTTTCACCGAGAATGATGCATCTAGCTGCAAATTCTTGGCCAAACTCACACACCCTTTGCGGTTCGTACCGTTTGGCTCCGGAAATTTCAAAACCTTTAATGTGTCCCTACAGGTCAAGGGTGGCGGTCACACCGCTAACCCAGGGTTTTCATCGACCACGGGGGTCCAGATAGCGATGTCGAGGTTCTCTGAGATTGCTTACGATTCCACAGCACAGACAGTAACGATAGGAGCGGGTCTGATCTGGGATGACGTCTACGCGGCGCTTGAGCCACACGGAGTGAATGTCGTTGGTGGACGAGTGCCCGGTGTGGGTGTTGCTGGATTCACTCTGGGGGGAGGTATGTTTGAACGGCGTGTACGACTGAAAGCTACTTTGAACGATATCAACAGGCTACTCATGGCTTACAAATCAATATGGTTTGACCATCGATACTGTGCAAACTTTTGAGCTAGTCGTTCCTAATGGGACGGCCATTAATGTTACTGAGACTTCAAGTCCTGATCTGTTCTTCGCTCTGAAAGTACGTGCTTTCTTAAACATTACGAGGCAACCAAGCTTGTTGATACCTTGTTGATCTCCTCCTAGGGTGGCCTGAACAATTTTGTGCGTAGAAATGTTTTGACGATGACTCGTCATTAATCGTCGTTCAGGGCATTGTAACTAGGTTTACATTGAAGACGCTTCCGCAGACGCAAGTTTGGGTACGTATACGTTCATTCCCGATACCTATCTAGGTGCCCTAATTCGAAATGTAAAGGGGGGTCTCATTACCTATACCGCGGACGTTCTAGACCAGGTCAACTTGGCGACGGCGAATTTTGCAGCAAACAACAAGGACCCAAAGGCCGCGATACTCACGACATATAACTATCTTCTCATTCAGGTGAGTCCTTTTGTAGCGCCTTCTTTGAAATACGATTCAACAGATTTGGTAGCCGGGCGTGTCCGAGATCATATTCTATGATGGGCCAACACCACCTGCCGGCATTTTTGACGAATTTCTGGCGATTCCCTCATTCACGCAGGCTGTTTCAACGCGTTCCTTCTCATCTTTTGTGCAGTCCCTACCTGTAACTTCCGCAACACGGTAAGTGCATATCTTGTCGAAGCAGCAAGATCTAGGATCCCAAATGTGTTAACAGAGCTATCTTCAACTCAATTTCCGTGACGAGTTATCCACTTTCCTTGCTTCAATCGATCGTCAACGAGACCATCGTAAGCGGAACGTCTCTCCTATTACCAGTGCGAGTTACTGAACGTCCCGCTTCAGTATTGGGGAGAAACCTTTCCGAAATCTGTGTTTTTCATTTCTTATGACGTGGAACCTTTTCTCCCTACGCTCTTCACCCACAATACGACCCCATCGGCATACCCGCCTGACCGCACACAAGGCTTCTTCCCGATCAACATCTACTATGCATGGCTGTCACCGGGGTCAGACCAAGATGTTTACGATGCGATACGGACGAGTGCGCGCACACTCCAAGCACGTGCCATGGACGATGGTATCGCCAACGGGATTTTATACCCCAATTATGCCATTTTCGATACGCCGCTGGTGGACTTGTATGACACGAACCTACCGAGATTACAAGCGATCAAAGCGGCGGTAGACCCAGAGGACGTTATGGGTCTTGCTGGGGGTTTCAAGTTCTGATTCCATTTTGACATGTTATAGCGCCTAGCACGTACTTGTGTCGTACCATTCTGACTCGGGGATACCGTTATTTCGGCGAGAGTAGATTTCAAGGCTCATAAATAATACGCCACTTACCTGTGATACCATGTCCTTCGTGTGCTCTTTAGGTCGGTACTATTATCCTGTCAGCCGGATATCCCTAAGTACAAGAAAAAATACCATGTAGATGTGGACCCTTGGAGCGCTATCCAGTCCGCATGCACGCCTGTCGCATCGACCACACATCCTGCTCGTGGAAAAACGATATGGCGTCCATATCGGTCCGCGTGTACGAGTGGAATGGAAGAAAGCCGAACGTATAATTGCGCCCTTCGACGTGACAAGTCGGTCTCGTTTGGAATTCCCAAAACTATATGGGGGATGTCTGGGGGGCGCGACAGTCTGCACAACGCAGAGATCCTCGTCGCCTATATACAGGTTTACTTGCACGTCGGAGCGTGGAATAGGGTATAGCTAGGGAAAACCGTCTGTGATCTCTTCCATCATTGAGCAACCGGCAGATCCACTGACCCAGACGGATGGTAATTGACTGATTTGTGCATGCGTCTCGTCGACAAAATCATACTCCTCTCTCACCCTCCCGAAATCGTGCAAAACTAAGTACTAAAGTTTAGTGTTTCGCTATAGATAGGAAAGCGGAACACTCACCATCATGGTAACACGCGCAGCCCGAGGGTTGACAGCGTCTCTCACCGGCCGTGTGCCCTATTCCACTTTGGACATGCGGCAAAGATCTCTGTGCGTTATGCAGACTATCGTGGCTTCTTAGAAGACATCTTCATTTGGGGGAACGAGGCCGCGTGGTTGACTCGGAAAGGCGGTTGAAGGACAGACAAACGGTGCGTTTTCGGGGAAATGGGCAGTACCGCGTCCTAGTCGTCGCCGGTAACGGCCAATGAATGAGACCGAGTCGGATGGATAGCCCGTTCTCTGTATGCGTCCCACAATGTAGCATTACAAACACACACACACACAAAAGTGAAAATCATACGCAGTCACGGTGGATGAACAGACGTGTCGGACTCCCACCCCGTCTCTCGACTCTTCCTCCGCCAACCTCTCGGCGGGTTTCACTTGAACAAGGGAGGCGCCGTGGTAGAAACTGAACAAAAACTGATTAGATCATGGGTTCGTTGTCGGGAAAGCGATCATGCGCGCTGCCATGCGAGAACTCGAACGCAATTATGGACTTGGGACGCACATCGAGATTGACCAACTAATACCCGGAATCCATGATTGGCAGAGTCGGTGTGTAGTGGGAGCACCACGATGGCCGTGCTGGACTGCCAGGCCGTGGTCCATCTCCACTCATGGTGAATTTGCGCATCTTGCATCGGTATAAAACGAGTTGCGATGTAAAGTCTCGCAGGTTTGCTATGGCAATAAGAATCCACTATTTTCCACGGGCTGTTTGGTGAAGCGGGGTGAGTAGCAAAGGGCTGCACTCAGAGCAACACCACCGTGTGGAACATATTACAGGAGACTACAGTACATATCCAGCCCAAAATTAAAAGGGGACTACAGTACTGGCTACAAACAATCTATCGCGATTAGATTGCGAAATTCCCAAAATAGTACATCACTGGCAAAAATCGGTCTAAGACCGGAAGAGAAGAAAAAAGCCTGACAAGCATTCATTGAGGAGGCACACGGTGCGCCGGGTTCATGAGCCCCAGGTTGAGCCACCAAGCCCCATGGCTCGACGATATCCACACACCCCACCAATACTTCCGATCACCCAACACGTCCGCCCTCTTCAACCCCTGCCGCGCCTCCCATCCCGGAAGTGCCAAGCTCTCCCGGCACCGGTGATAGTACGCATCCGTCAACCGACGAAGATTGCTCGGATTCAAATTGCAAATGTATTGCACCTCTGGATGCGTCAGGGGGACCTGAAAGTACTGGTAGATGGCCTCGAACAAATCGCGCAGCGTCGCTGGCTGGCTCTGATCAATGACGACAGGACCCCAGAGCGTGGACATGTGACCGACGTCGCATGTCACGACGATCTTGTGTGCATTGGTATGGGTGGCGGGGTGTTCCCAGATGCTGGACATATCGACGATGACGTGATTGGGTGTCAGTCGCTTCGCCGTGGATGGATGTTTCGTGACATTCCAATCGATCAAGGGTAGATGGGCGTTGTTAGGATTGGGGATTAAGTGTGGCGAGAGACGGATGGGGACGTCGCGGGCCCAATCGAGCGGGGGCCACGTTCCAGGAGTCCATCGGGGTATCGCACCGGGGAGGGGATGGCCGCCTGTGAGGGATGTGGCTGCCCAGGGGCTGAGTGGGTGAGGGTTGGGTTGGGGGTAAGGACTCCAGGCCAAGTGGCCGGTGGGAAACACCCAGACATAGTGGTGGGGTGCCCAAGAGGGTAATTGGGGAGGGTAGTACCTCGGAGTGGAAACACCGTTCCCTGCTGGCGTTGGATTGGCGGGCTCATCTGCCATTTAGGGCGCAGAACGTCAACGAGGCTACAGGGAAGGAGTACCCCAAGAAAATTACCTGTATTAGCCTGAATACCAGGATTCCCACCACCTGGAAAGTGATCGGGGTGGCGCGGCTCCGGACAAGCCCTCCGACGGCGTGGCGCACGGCGGGTGCCCATGAAGATTGGCCGAGCCGCACTAAAGCAACCCAAAGACGGCAGCGCGCCGGAAGCATGAGGAAAGACGGGCGCAAAGGGGGAATGATCTGAGAAATTGTTCGTATCTGGCACATTGGGTGACCCCGCCTCTGACGCTGTCTCGAAGCCGGGCACCTCGCCCAGACGGTAGTTGCGCATCATATCTTCGACGGCTTCGCGGATTGCCCGGGGATCCAAATTTCTATGTCCAGCTGCCATCGCGACATCGCGCCAGAAGCGTTCTCGCAAGGAGAAGTCGGAAGGCATCGGTGAGCGGAACGATGGATGTATGCGCGAGATGACGATTAGTTTGGGGCCATTGCCCACACGCGTCGCACTTGAGGGCGGTCCGAGCACAAGGGAAAGAAGAAGCTGTTCCCTCGTCGACAGGAACAACAGGAAGATACAAAAATCACTCACTCGCGGGTGGGCGGGAGGACCCACAAAACATCTCGTCAGCCTGAGACAAGCCGCGTTACTCCGGTGGCTCAAACCTTCCAAAAATGTACGAACCAGTTTAGACAGTGTTGTATACTACAAGGCTATGTGTACACCCACACACGCTAGCGAACCAACAATAATGGTGCTGTGCAATGCCAGGGACAGTGGGCAAGGGATCCATATACATTCCCAGCTGCACTTGCATCTGCACAGCCATTCACCCTATGAACGGAGATTAAAACTTTTTCTCGCGGAGTATCCATGCCGATCGTGTACAGCAACTGTGCCACAGCGACGACCAAACATCTGTCCAGCGATCGTACATAGCTAGATGTGGGGCAATATACCAATTTATATTTGCCTCCGAAAACACCCGAGAGCCCTCAGACACTGCTTCCTAGCCCCTCAGTCGCCCCACCCTCCCCGACAAGACCCTTGTCCCCCAGTTGAGGAGGTTTGGCCTCGGAGGCTAGGTAGTTATGAGGTAAGTATATCAAAGAAGAGAAACGGACGGACCAGCCTGGGTTCCCTGGCTGCTCTTTTGCAGATTCTCTGTGCCAGCCTGACCTGTCGGTTCTTGTCGACTCGACTCTGTTTCATCCTGGCGACTCTGGGGCTCGTCCGTGCAGGCAGCGGCCTGAGGAGATACAGTGGTGGGCGGAGGTGGGCCGGATGTCCCCTGTTTCGCGGGCTGTTGCTGCGGCTGGTCACCGGTCTTACCTTCCACGTGAGATTCGGCACCTGCAGAAGCGGCGCCCTGGGTAGGCCCCGCGGGAGGTGCAGCTGGTGTTTGGGTAGATGCCTCCTCCTTCGCAGGCTGCTGCTGCTGACCACCGGTCTTACCCTCCACGTGAGATTCGGGACCTGCAGTAGTACTGGCAGGCACTGCGACCCCTTTCATCTGCGCAACGCCCCGTTCGATCTCGGACCGACCTTTGGTAGCGATACCTTCGTCTTTGGCTTTGGCCTCTTCCGAGCCCTGGCCAGACTCGAGTGCGCCTAACACGGACCCGCGTATGTCTTCGCCGATGCCTGTCATCCAACCATTGATGAGCGTCACTAGTTCTCTCCTTTTGATGGACAGGAGACAACGTACCATGGACGACATGAGCTGCACCTCTGCGTGAAAATGTGTTTGCTCAGCGACAATGTCAATATTGTGCATCAAGAAACAGCCTACTTGATTCTCTCTCCGAAACCTGAATGTTTTTTCTCTCCAGATCCGTGGGTCGACATGGCTTGTTTCTGAGGGGTGCGCCGGCTCTTTGACGTATTATATACCTGCACGTGTTTGCGATGATGTCGCCAGTGACGTCGTGGCGCTCAGAGTTGGCTTCGGTGATTGGCAACATGCCCCTAAGAACCTCGTACGGAGATGAAGCTAAAGCGCGGTTAACACCGTGATGCCGTCATAATGATGTGTATCTTATCTTTACAGCCTGCACGTGACATCGTGATCGAAAAATTTTCATATGGGCTGGAATCGCCGCTCACCATCACCGCGGGACGATTTTCTTGGGTCGCATCGATCTGCGTAACCGTTGCAATGACCCGGCGGTGTCAGCGATTTCTGGGCGAACAGGATTGTCGCGACCTGGATGCAGCGATCACTGAGGTAACAGATCTGTGCTCAAGGCACCACAGTTCACACAGGCAAAGAGTGGTTGTACAACCCGTATTCGGTTTTATTGTCTACACTGCCTTGTAAGTATCTATGTATTACAAAATCCTTTTTTTTAATCTCCAAACAAAAACAGAAGAATTCCGAATCCGAACGAAGACCACGAGAAAAAGCAAGTCAACGGGGCCAGGAAGAAAAGAAAAAGACTAAATGGTATAATGATAGGAATAATAAACCGATGTGGATATGCTACATGCCAGGGTACAAGATTCTCGCCTTGTTTTTCTGTTTCTTCAGTGTCCAGTACCGCCACGGAAAAAAAGAGAAGGGAAAAAGAGAAATACAGTATAAGGATAGCTCTCCCCGTCCACTGATCAAGCAAGGTTCAAGGTCCACACGTTAGGACCAACCTTGGTGCTCGACAGCCCCATAAACCGCGTTCGGCCCCGCAAAAAGTCCACCCGCCTCACACCTTTTTGGTACTGCTCATCAGCGGCTTCCTGTGATGGCGCACTCCTACACCGGTTGTGGAACGCGATCGACACCTCGTCTTTGAGTGTCTGCGTGGGAAGTGTGTTGTACTCAGATGGCAGCACCGGGTAACGGAGGAAGAGGTATAGTGCGTCGAGGAGGTCGCGGATCGAAACATAATGTTTGGTGGGCGGGATTGTCAGCCGCCATGGGAACTGGTTGATGACGAGCGTCATGGTGTGCATGCTGGGTTGCGTCGCTGGCTCCTCGAGCACCCTCGCAGGAAGACTCAGGGGGGATGCGTGCACGTTGGGGGCGAGCGTGTTGGGGGGAAGAGAGGTGTTGTAGATGATGGGTGGGACGTAGGGATGGAACGCAAGGGTTGGATGGATGGCAACAGGGCCATTAGGGAGAGGGAGCGAGGCATAGATGTTCTGGGGAGGGGTGCGAGGCCCGGACGACTCGCCCGAGGAAGGAAGAGACGACTCAGAGAGCGAGGGCGAGGGCGAGTAAAATATGTTGTCGTCGTTGAAACGGACCTGTTTCCTGGAGCCGGACATCGACAGCTTGCGAGTTGCAGATGCGACGCGACGACGACGACGACGAAAGGCTCTTTGGATGAGAGCCTTGATGGAGAGAAAAAAAGAAGACGTGTGTGATGTATGTGAGTAGAGGATGGTCGTTGTGGGGAAGCTTTGTGATTGCGGGTTGAATTGTCAGAGGGGGTTGTTATATACCGTGTCTATGTCCGGGGCGCAGCCCCATTAAATATGGGAGCAGTGCCGCTGTCCCTGGCGGGAGATAAGTCTTGAGAGATGTGACTAGTACAATTCGGTTGACTCACAGTGTTGTACCGCCTCAGCGCCCGAAAATGCTTCCTTATGTGGGGTTGGCAAAAGAAGGGGCAACGCATTTGGCCGAAGTCGAGGTGTCGGAGGTCTGTCTCTTTCGTTACGGCACCGAGGCTCGATTTTCTGGACACTCACGGGGCTGTCATATATCCGACCAACTCGCTTCGTTTTATTTCAGACTCATGCAATGCAATGAAACGACATACCTTTGAAACACGACTCTCCGAAGACGGGTTGTTCTCTTGTGGGGACCGGGACGAGCGTTCTCTGGAGTAGAACATTGACGGTGGCAGTGTATGCGGCCACACACATGCCCAGGTCCATCCAAAGCTAGGGCATGCGAACCGTTGAACTTGTTCAACACCGCCTCTTTTATTGTCACAAGGGCAAGGCCAAATTTTAGCACAGGTATGAATTGGAGAATTGGACCGGTTCGATCCCATGGAGCATGTGTCCCAGATAGTCCTGGTATGTACGGTGTTTCTCTCCGAGGACCTGATGGAGCAATGTCAACCCGATAGACTGGTGATATTGTATTCGACCAGCTGTAGACGCGCCCAAGAACCAAACCGATGAATCGAGACGAGTCAGGCTGGCACATAATGTTGGGCAGCCGGGTTCAGGATTCGACGGCCGCTGGGGATATCCAGCCGAGCCTCTCTCCCCCTTTCCTGATTTCACTCATACAACTCCTTAGTACCGACCAGCAATCGCCACGCAAAAATCCATTTGTCCTTGGGCCCAAGAAGCTGAGCTGTGGATCTTTCGGACCGTCGTACACGCACACCCCGGAGTCACTACTGACGCCTCTTTTCGGTAAGTGCCGCTCTCGCACTACTAGTAGGGCATTCGCCCGATCACGATGCTGTACGTCGGGTAGAGAAGTCGACGGTAAAATGGGCTGTCTGACCTTACATTCGTAGGTATAATCTCCCCCTTTGGTCCATTGAATGTTTTCGGAGCACATCATGGTCATGGTCTTGGCTTGACCCCCGGACTCCCCTTTGTATACCCAAACCGATGCGCCCATATCAGTAGCAAATACTAACCGCGACGATTTCTCACACGTCGTCATCTTCATAGGGTCTCACAGGCTTGAGGCACATGGTACGAATTTGGCCCGACGAGGTACGCCGCTGTCGTGCCAACGTCATCTTGGCCAAATGACAAATGTACCATTGTCTCCCGAATCGCTGCGCTATCGCGAAAGTGTCATTAGCCGCAGTCGTCGAGCGCCCAGTGATTCATTCCTAGTCACACATGCGCATGCACGTTTGTCGTTGCCGACAGAAAACAGGTCCGTGTGAGTATGTGGTGGCAGTGCGAATGAAGTGTGCGGACCAAAATATCACTTTTGGTTATTACTCCCGTCATCTCGCGCCATTCCGTCTGTCTCCCTTTTTCGGCCGTTTCCCCCCCATTCCCAGGCGGTGGCGGTCGCAATTGACTCATTCTTTGGGCGGCGCAACCTCCCCCCTAACCCTTTGTTTCCTTTGGTTGTTTTTGTCCGTGAGCGGTATGAGAGCCCCAAAGCTGTGGTACTATTTCGCCCGTGTATTTGCAAAGTACTGATCGTGATCTTGATGGAAGATAAGAAGCCGGCTGCGCGCTGCCGCCGAGCGCAATCTTTCTGAGCTTCCTTCCAGATACAGGTACCTCCCCTACCAGCCTCCACGAGGCGCTGCATTCATAAATTTCCAATTCGTAAGATTAGATGCTATTGGGCAAGGATGATCTGCGGGCCTGCATGTCGGTGTCTTCCTGTGCGGATCGACCCATGTCGAGCGATGCGCGGCGGTGCGGCCGCATAGTCTTGCGAGGGGATGGCGCTTGATTTGGGGCCCTTCTCAGCGTCTAGTGCGCCGCCGATGATGACCCGGGCGATGTTCTTCTGTGGGCGTCTCATTTTCTGCGATTCTTCCCATCGCGCTGACTGCGCCCGCATCGCTCTCAACAGCCCCATCTTGGCGAGGAAGAGGTTCTTGTTGGAACATGCCATTACAGGGCATATGCAGATGAACCTGTCCGCCCGCTGCGCAGCCTCTATGGATATGGATGGTGGGGCAGAGGGTGTTGGCACATACCGGGTTCGGGTTCGATATTGCCATGTCCGCGCATGATCTGGATTAGGACGCCGCTCGTGCGCGTGTCGACGGACCGCCGAAGGGCTCTTTGTCGGAAGGATCAAGCCGAGTCAATTTGATCCCTGATATCCTTGGATTTCGCGTGACGGGGATCGAGTCCGGGTGAACGCAAGTATTCCAGCCTTTGAACCTAGAATGTTGTGCTTGTGCTGATTTTACGCCCTCGCCGAAGAAAGGTCCGTCGCCAAGGTGTAACCAGCTCCTGCGGTGTAACCCAAGAAATACCCAGAGTTCCAGGGAGCCGCATGGGTATTCGTGACTCAGGGGGCATCAGCACATCCTCCTGATCATCATGGTCCCTTCAAGCGAGCGAAAATACTTTGAACCATCCTGACCGCAAGGGTGCCGTTTGACCATTGGGACCCGACTTTGGGAGGCTCGAGCCGTCATCCTCAACATGCGGAGCGGTGTAGCAACGCTTGTTCATGCAGACGTCATGCACCGTTGCATTCGGGTGGTGGGGATGGCCGCAGTTGTCACACACGGGTAGATGCTGCCCTCGTTTCACACACGGTAGTCGAACCAGCCACAGAGCGTTCAGGGTGCGTGTTCCGCGTCATCGTGCCTGTTTTTTTTTTCTGGCAAATAATCGTGGATTCGAATGACCCAGATGGTACTCATTGTCGGGTTGCTTTGATCGGCCGTCGTGCAGAGTGGTGATTATCAAGCCCCAATTTACTCTGTGCTGTCCCTTTTTGGGATTCTACGTTGATCGATGCAGATGATCAGACGATTTGGGTTTGATAGTGCACGGATCTTAGGTCCACTGCGAGGCACATGATGGCTCTTTCTTACACATACAGCATGACGAAGCATAGGTCAATTTATTAGTCCCGCAACGCTGCAATAATATTCCCATCAAGGATGGAACTCGCTCGTTTCAGGACGTGGCATCATTCCCGGCTAGGTTCCGTTGCTTTGGATAATTTAACCGATTCGAGGGATTTTACTCACGGGAGAACCGCTGGAAGCCTGAGGCCGAGTGTCGGATTCAAAAATAGGCGGATCGGGGCTCTAGTGTGGATGGCTCGAGCGGTCTGGATCCAACGTCTATCTGTCTAGATATACTTGGGTCTGACCGAACCAATGAGGTACTATATGTGACTGGGAGTTTTCAGACTACAGAATAGTGTAATCGCGGGGCCCCCTGAGCGTCAATTCAACGCTGAATCATCTCATGTGACAGGAAACCCAAGCGAGTAGATCCAGCGTGTCGTCCAGAGACAGGTCACGGTCCTTGATCATCGGGGGTGCCCGCCAATGGATACGCATACCTAAACTAGATATCATTTGCTACCCTGTCCCGTCTCGATTTAGCAGTTTGGTCTTGGCTGCCTCCGCAACTACAATCAGACAATCAGAAATGCCGCAAACTTCCACGACCTGCCAAGAAATATTTAGTTTGGGATTAACCTAAAGAAGGGCTCTGCTTATGTGACAACGGGATATAACAGATACGGATGCATAGTATCATTCCTCTATGATTACATTCCGGCCCCCTCGGAAGCGCTAAGCCTCAAGATTTGCCCAGGACGAGGAAGCGAATTCTCAGTGTTTCCTCTAACACCCTTTTGTGTGGTCCTCCCCTTAATAGCAGTGGCACAATGACGTCATGACAAGTTAGAACCTGAACAGCGTACGAGCAAGACATAGTGTGTAAAGTGACCCACTTGAACTCGAAAAGAAGTTTAGATGCGTTGTCCACATGTGAACGATTCAAGCGTGAGCGGAGAGAAAAGAAAGCACTTAGGATGAAATTAAGCATGTCCTTGGGTTGATGGGTGATCCCATCATGTCATGTCATGTTCGAGGGAGACACTGACAAAAATGTTGAGGACTCGAGTAAAGGATCACGAACTGGGGTCAGACATGTCCAACAGAGAAGTGTCCAGCAGATGTATTACTCATACCATCATAATCAGATGAAATCAATATCGGTTGCTGCTCCAAGGATTAGAATTATCGTGAACTGAAAATTTACTGTAAATGGGTGGCGTAAAAAAAGCGCCGCAGAAACCAGCTTGTTCATTTCTGCAACGGTCACAGCCATTTCTGTCTGACAGTCATTATTTAATGGAATGGTGGGTCAGACACCTTTAATGTGTGAGCTGGGGGAGGGTGTGACGAGGCTAGTTTGTGGTCCATATGGTTAGAGGACTATGGCGTGATTTCTGCACATTTAATCCCGCCACAATTTATCATCAATGCACGCCAAATAATACTGCATGCGCGTTAGAAAGTGTACTGCGCGCCAAATAATATTGCGTGCGCATTAGAAAGTGTACTGCGCGCCCATTTTAAAAACAATTCCCCCTGCGTTTTTTTTGCTTGATTGCATTGTGCCGTTCGTGTCAACTGTCTCATCAGCCTGATGGTATTTACGGATGTAGTATGTAGTACTTCTACTCTAGTAGCCCCGCCTCATGGAGCGTTCGTCACAGACCGCCTCGGACGCGAGCACGACAGTGGAAATAGAAAATGTGGAGATTTCGCTCCCCCTGCGGCAGTATGCCCTGAGCGCCACTCGACCAGGACTTGTTGGAGTAAGTGTCGTTGTAGATCGCCTTGGGCATGAGCACAACAGCAGAAATAGAAAATGTGGAAATTTCGCTCCCTCCTGCAGTATGCCCTGAGCGATACTCTACCAGGACTTGTTGGAGTAAGTGCCATTGCAGATTGCCCTGGACACAATCCTCCAGAACCCTTCGTTCCCAGATTGGAAACCGGCGGGGTGAATATCTGATGCTAGTGTAGATATTGTTGGTCATGAAGCACTCATGGAGACAGGTGACTTACCTGAGACACAGTTGATAGGTATTACGCTAAGCGTGGAACCTAGCTTTATCCGGAGGAGTCATGTGACGAACGATGGAGAAAGTCGGATGGTTTCCAAGTCCAAGGTCCTACGTTACCCTTGAGACTGAGTGAAGTCGAAAAGTCTACTGCGCTTGGTAGGCGAAGAGACTATGAGAAGGGTCTCGACAAGTAGACTCACGAGTCCACAAGCGGATTGGGCTAGATACTACACTTGTATTGCGTAGAACTAA
>JBBPNN010000455.1:0-23603 GCA_038090935.1 Hortiboletus campestris
ACTTGAAAAAATCACAAGCATCGCTTGAAAGTACCTAGAAATGTGCTCAGATAACGGTCCAGAAGGATCATCATTTGATCATAGCATACTGAGAAATTGTACTACTGGATCTCTGAAAACGTTCACCAACATGCCTGATTGTCAAGCCTGTCACACACATGTAGAGAAAGATCGCCAGCTGTTCCTCAAGGGAAACAAACTTTGAATTGGTGTGTCCAAGCACATGAAGTTCTGTGATGAGCTGTAAAAATACTTCTGTGCGCATGCCAAGCTCGCAGTGGATGCGATCAGGGTGCCCTGTGATGAGCTCGACAACCCATCCTTGTCCGGTAAGAATAGAGGTGTGGTATGGCACAGGTTCCTTCCGTATAGTCGATTGCATCACTTCTGTAACAGCATTCATGATGATAGCAAGGATAAGCATTGTATATTGAATGAGAGTGCGGCGTCGTGGATCCATGATGGTTCAGAGTGCCCGTGAGGATGGCTAGTTAGATTTCACAATCGCAGTCGCAATCAGCTGGTTCAATCGCCGCTTCTACTCACCGTGTTGCCGCTTTCAACAAAACATGACCAAACCTCAAACTTCGCCGATCCCACAGTTCCCGTACGGGCTCTAAGGCTGCGCGAGCCTTGCCTGTCCGATCTGAGGGAAAGAAAACCTGGGCGAAGTCGTCCGAAAACTTCTCCATGGTCTTCTCTGTTGCTGGAACCTTGGGGTTCAGCATCTTCTTCAACCAGCCCTCAGAGAAGATTGCACCACGTCCCCTACTCATCTTGTTGCAAAGAGTGAGGATCTTCATCTTGTCCATGGTGAATCGTGGAGACATCTGAAAGTATGCCTCCATGGCAAGTGCCCATCGTTGGGTGTCCTCGCTCCTGCCAGAGAAGTCGTCTGGCAGTCCGGCCTTAAGTTCGGCCCCATTAGCTTGACGTTCGTCAGCCATGTCGTCGTCGTCAGAATGGTATTCTTCATCAGAAGGGGAGTCGGAGAGTGGAGGTGGTGGATCATGGGGAGTGTACGAGGGGGAGTGTTGGATAGAAGGAGGACGGCAAGGAAGAAGAGCCGGAGTACGGGTTAATGGAGAGTAGGAGGGGATTGGCGATTGCGAGGGGCCAGGTACACGCCTGCTTGAATTCGAATGAGAAGGACGCGGAGTCGATTCTCTATGAACTGGTGGGAATTCTGGTGGAGCAGGAGAAGATCTGGTTCGAGGGGAAGAGGGGCGTTCAGAGTCTTCTTCGTCTCTTTCTGATCCACGGAGGAGATGTTCAAGATTGATCCTACGCGTGGTGGGGATGGTCTCGTCCTTCTACCAAGTGGTAGGGGTGGAAAAGCAGTTAGTTCTTTTGTTATGCTAAGCGTAGAACCTAGCTTTATCCGGAGGAGTTACGTGACGAACGACGGAGAAAGTCAGATGGTTTCTGCCCAAGGTCTTACGTTACCCTTGCGGCGTGAGGTGGAATCGAAGAGTCTACTGCGCTTGGTAGGCGAAGAGACTAAGAGAAGGGTCTCGACAAGTAGACTCGCAAGTCCACAGGCGGATTGGGCTAGATACTACACTTGTATTGCGTAGAACTAACTGGGGAATAGTACAAGTACACTGGGCATTTATATATGTATGAGCGGACCCTAAATAAGGAATCCTAAAGGGGAAACGGAACAGCGGAACACCGTTCTAGAAGGGGATACGTCCGTTAAGGGAAACAGGGCAAAGGGGAGGAACGGAAAGGAACGGAACGGAACAAAAGGAAGACATACTGTGGAAAGGATCAGGAGTCCCGGCTGGAATAGAAGATCAGAAGATGAACGGGACGCTGTCTACGTGTCAAAAGAATCAGAAGGCAAATCAAAGAAACGGAGGAAATCGGAATCGGAGTCGTCGGGAAAAGAAGAAGAAATCCACGAGGCGAACTCGTGTTCCTCGGCCTCAGACATCCAGGGGATTTCTGTAACAGTTTTTGGTTCTTCATCGACCACGGCCATCCGGAAGGCAAGATCCACAGATACTGCCTTCTTGAGCATGTCTTTCAGGACAAACTCATCTGTTATCCCGCTTCGACCCAATTCGAATTTGAAAGCAGAGTGGAATCCATGGAAGTCTCCTTTGAAGGGCAGTCCTTCCATGCGTATATCGCCCAAGGCTGCGTGAGCCTTGCCCGTTTGATCTGAGGGGAAGAAAACCTGGGCGAAGTTGTCCAAAAACTTTTCCATGGTTTTCTCTGATGCTGATACATTGGGGTTCAACATCTTCTTCAACCAACCCTCAGAAAAGATAGCACCACGTCCCCTACTCATCTTATTGCAAAGAGTGAGTATCTTTATCTTGTCGGTGCTAAATCGTGGAGACATCTGGAAGTATGCCTCCATGGCGAGTGCCCATCGTTGAGCGTCCTTGTCCCGGCCAGAGAAGTCATCTGGCAGACCAGCTTTAAGCTCAGTCCCATTGGCATGATGTTCGTTGGCCATGTCGTCGTCATCAGAAAAGTAATGGTCAGATGGAGGTTCAGAAAAGTAATGGTCAGATGGAGGTTCAGAAGGGGGAGAATTCGGAGGTGCAGGGTCACGGATGGGAGAATTCGAGGAAGGAGAGAAGTGTTAGATAGAGGGTGGACGGGAAGAGGGAAGAGCCAGAGCACAGGTTAGTGGAGTGTTGAAGGGGGAGGGCGAAGTCGAGGGGCCAGGTACACGCCTGCTTGAACTTGTATGAGAAGGACGCGGAGTCAGTTCTCTATGAACTGGTGAGAGTTCTGGTGGAGCAGGAGCAGATCTGGCTCTAGTGGTAGAGGGCTCGTCAGTTTCCTCTTCGTCTCTGTATCCTTGTTGGAGGAGATGTTCAAGGTTGATCCTGCGCGTGGTGGTGGGGATGGTCTCATCCTTCTACCAATTGGTAGGGACGGAAAAGCAGTTAGTTCTTTTTGTTACGCTAAGCGTAGAACCTAGCTTTATCCAGAGGAGTCACGTGACGAACGATGGAGAAAGTCAGAAGGTTGTTATGCCCAAGGTCCTATGTTACCCTTGCGGCGAAGTGAAGTCGAAGAGTCTACTGCGCTTGGTAGGCGAAGAGACTATGAGAAGGGTCTCGACAAGTAGACTCGCAAGTCTACAAGCGGATTGGGCTAGATACTACACTTGTATTGCGTAGAACTAACTAGGGAAAAGTACAAGTACACTGGGCGCTTATATACGTATGAGCGGACCCTGAATAAGGAGTCCTAAAGGGGAAACGGAACAGCAGAGTGCTGTTCTAGAAGGGGATACATCCGTAAAGGAGACTGGGTCAAGGGGAGGAACAGAACAGAACAAAATGTAACAAAAGGAAGACATACTGCAGACTGCGCAAAGGATCAGGAGTTCCGGTTGGAAAAGAAGATCAGAAGGTGAATGGGACTCTGTCTATGTGTCAAAAGAATCAGAAGGCAAATCGAAGAATCGGAGGAAATTGGAATCAGGGTTGTCGGGAAAAGCAGAAGAAACCCACGAGGCAAACTCATGTTCCTTGGCCTCGGACATCCAGGGGATTTCTGTAACACACAAAGGAAAAATGTTTTTGGGAGAAGGCAGAAGCAGGTGTGGACCTGGGCGAGCCAGTCAAGCAGGATCTCTCACATTGACCATGCCAGTTCTCTTTGGCTCAACATGTAATCCAGATTGAGGAGTGTGTTATGATTGGTATATTCTTGTGCCCCTATGTTCGTTGGACTTATCGTTTTCCACGTATCCCAACAGACAATTCTTGTCCTTCACCCTTATTTCATGCTGCTTACTCATCCTTGCTTCCGATTCACGCACGAGAGTCCTTATCTTCTCTGTTGTCACACTTTATGTTTCACTTCTTCACAGAAGCGTTCGATCACGCTTCCCTTCCATTCTTTGATACACATGTTTCCCTCATGCCTATGCTTCTCTTCCATTCTGCCACACCGTGTGTTGGCCTTATGTCTTTCATTTCCGCTTCTACCCTATGCCCTATTCCCCATTTGCTTCTGGATCGTTAGATATGCTCCAAACATGTACATACCTCCAGTAGGTACTTAAGGCTCAATGCCACCACCAGAGAACCTCAGTCTAGTTCTCTTGGTGCTTTCCCCTCAAGTGCTATAAGAAGGACTCTTTTGGCCTAACAAGCCTCCTCTCTATGCTTTCTCTCCTGAGTCCAAGTCCTCTGTTGGCAACCTAAGGAGCTACGCTCTTAAGGGTTGTTTCAGAGTGTAGTGAGCTGTGGGAGAGAGATGGGTCAGCTGGCTGAGGGTAATCCATCCCATCCATCGCTGTCTGGATCAGCCTCTGACTCACTATTGATACCCACATTGAGTGAAGTGCCACCTGAGCCTTGTGTTCATCCTGCTTTTCAAACCACTTTGCCTCGTCAGGCATGTCCGATGAAGTTCAAGTTCGCCACTTCTTGAAGACATGGTTGTTGTCTTCTTCACAAGTGTCAGTTTTGACATTAAGACGAGAAGCGGTCCACTTTAATAGGTCTACTCACTGTACCTCCTGCTTGATGACTTGGCCCAGTGGGAACACGGTCAAAATGAAAGGGCAGTGGACTGCTTCAGGTTTTGTTGGCGGCAGAGGGCACAATGGCACTGACAACCATGGCATCATTGGTGTACAGGTGTTACAGAAATCCCCTGGATGTCCGAGGCCGAGGAACACGAGTTCGCCTTGTGGATTACTGCATGGGAACCCAAGGACTCCGATTCCGATTTCCTCCATTTCTTTGATCTTCCTTCTGATTCTTTTGATCCCTAGACGGAGTTCCGTTCTTCTTCTGCTCTTCTCTTCCAACCGGAACTCCTGATCCTTTGCACAGTCTGCAGTATATCTTCCTTTTGTTCTGTTCCATTCCTTCCCGTTCCTCCCCTTGACTCTATTTCCTTTACGGACGTATCCCCTTCTAGAACGGCACTCCACTGTTCCATTTCCCCTTTAGGACTCCTTATTCAGGGTCCGCTCATAGCTATATAAACGCCCAGTGTACTTGTACTTTTCCCCAGTTAGTTCTACACAATACAAGTGTAGTATCTAGCCCAATCCGCTTGTAGTCTTGCGAGTCTACTTGTCGAGACCCTTCTCATAGTCTCTTCACCTACCAAGCGCAGTAGACTCTTCGACTTCACTTTGCCACAAGGGCAACATAGGACCTTGGGCTCAGTAATCTTTCCAACTTTACCCGTTGTTCGTCATGTGACTCTCGCCAATAAAGCTAGGTTCTATGAATACAAGTGTAGTATCTAGCCCAATCCGCTTGTAGTCTTGTGAGTCTACTTGTCGAGACCCTTCTCATAGTCTCTTTGCCTACCAAGTGCAGTAGACTCTTCGACTTCACTTCACCACAAGGGCAACGTAGGACCTTGGGCTCAGTAATCTTTCCGACTTTACCCGTCACTCATCACGTGACTCTCGCTGATAAAGCTAGGTTCTACGCTTAGCGTAACAACAGGTGCTGGAGCTGGATACATTTGCCAGTGGACACACTTGAGTGATGGTCTTGGAAATGCACTGGGCTCAGGATTGTGGTGACAGTGGATAGTGGTTGATGGCTAACCAGTGGATGGTGGTGGTTTGGATTTGATAACGACATCAGACTTTGCCTTGGTATGAATCTATGAAAGACGATTCTGGTAAGCAAGAAAGACCCGGCGGCCCAAGGCAAGCACAAGCACAGCACACTTGTTTGGGCCCCAAAGAACCCCAACCCTTCTTGGTCTTGCTGGAGAGCCATCACCGCTCAATGGACTGTCAGAAAGGTGTCACCACCCCAATGTGTGTCTAACGGAGAGCACAAAGTCAATGTCATCACCGGTGTGGCGGGAACTGGAGAGTACATCAGTGTTGATCAATCCATGTACCAGAAGTCCTCGTTTACCCACCCAATCGAAGCATTGACTTTTCAAGACAAATTTTCAAATGAGTGATGATCAGCAAACTTGTTCACATAGTACCCCTTGAAAGTGTCAAGGGAGTTGTGCAGATTAACTGCAGGATGAATGGGAGTAGAGTTGCCAAAGATGGATAACAGATGTACAGCACGAAAAATGGAATCGAGATGAATGACAGATAGCTCGCGTGATCCATTGTCTTTGAAGGAGGGATGTACCATCCAAAGCCCAGTGCTGTTGTCCAGCTGAGAGCCAATGCGCTTGTACCAGTGCACAAGTGCACAAGGAAATGTGTTGCCAAGGAATGGGAAGGAAAAAAGGCAGAGGACTTGGGCAACATCCATACCATTGATGCTGTCAGTGCTACCATCCACATTGATGAGTACAGTGTCATAATGAGTGGCACCATGTCACCATGATGGAGTTGCTTGTATGTGTTTGCGGTGCATACCTCCAATTCCACTCGGGTCACTGGGTGCAAAGAAAGTGACTAGGGCCAAATGAAAAACATCCACATGCCCCCTGTAAATTGGCATTGCCTGCAGTGGCACATCAGCTGAGGATTGATGTGTGTCACCATACAGCTGGTCATAGAGGAAGCAATGAATGAGGGTAAGAAGTTCTGGAATATTGAGCTCCTTGGTGAGATCTGGAATATTTCGAGCACACTGATGCTCTTCACGATGATTCAGCAGGAAGAAGAAACAGCCCAAAGGAGAGGCCATCTTGAACATGTACAGATCGCCCTTGCCAACCGAATGTCACACAATGCTTGCTCTCTGTTGGTTGCATTTTCACCTGTGTTTTCATCTTCAGGTGGCTCCTCTCTGGGCACTTCAGCCGCTAGTCAATCAGCCACAGGCTGCTGAATGACCACGTTAGGATCAATAGCTTGTGGATCATCAACACTGGAATGGGGGTCGTACTCAGTGTTGTCAGGAATAGCATCGAGGTTTTCTGTCAGATATATTAGCAAAGTACAGTCATCAGAAGGAACCGGCTTACCAAAATATCGAAGATGGATGAGTGCAGAATGTTCCTTGAGCATCCCTCGGGCAGTGAAATTGACCAACAAGGCAGCCAATTTGTCCATCCACTGGTTTGTGAGTAGAACCTGTTTTAATGCGCCGAACTTACTCGAGCGCCGATATGGTCACTTAACTGCCTCAATATGTTTCAACTTGGTGATAGAGGAACAGAGCCCATTTGGGGCACCAAAAAGACAAATAAGTTCTGGGTAGTGCTTCATTGCATGTTGTCGGGGGAGCGTGAAATTGGACCAGACATTCGCTGAGATGAATATTTCGTGATATTCATGGAAGTGCTTGAGTGCATCTTCGAGATCTTCAAGTGTATCATCGGTGATGATATCATGCCAAGCAATGAAGCAAAATTCTAAAAATGCACGGAAAGTGCAGACCATCTCCTCAGGAACATACTGTATCCTTCAATAGTGTTGATATAGACCTTCATGAGTGCCTTCAAATCGTCACCAGTCCATTGAGAGAAACCTCGCCCCTCTGCAAAACGGCGAAGACCAGAAAAAGAGGGAGCGGCAGCAATCCTGTTACAAACCAATGTTAGATGCCCTGCACCGAATCTCATCATGTCAAGGTTTGTTACCTTCTATTGATATCATCCAAAATCTCCTTTGCACAGGTTTTTCCATGAGTTTCTTCAAGGTAATAACCTACCCAGTCGACGAGGTGATCCTTAAAAGTGCCTTTGATGAGCTGATGAAGTAGGTCAGGTGCAAGTAGCGCGTGAATGTCCGAACAAGGGAAAAGGCTCGTAAAAAGCTGTGACATGTTAGTAAAGGTATGCCAATGAGATACACAGAAAGGAAGACAAACCACGATATCTCCGACTATGCCCCACTTGTCCCATAGTGTACCGAAATCAACCTCTTCGATTAGTGCCTCATGAAGTCTTCGTGTACAATTCCCATATTCACTGTCAAGATCCCAAGGAAATCCAGTACATCTGAAACAATTGTGAGCGCATAAATCAGTACTTGAGATTGAGCTTTTGTTATTATGCACCGTCCACACCAGTTCCGCACAATTCCCACCAAAACAACTTGTTGCTCGTAGTCAGCAATGTAGGGTCCCAGCCCATATATCACTTTTCTGTAGTGACCATCTGTGCACATCGTAATTTCTGGGACCATTATGCCTGGTCTGAGCATTCCAAGAATCTTGGACAACAAGGAATGGAAAAGTTGCTTCTTGAAGATTCAGAAGCATGCATCATTGGAGTATTTCTTAGTTGCTGTAACAATATTGTAAGATATCTAAGATGCACATCAAGAAGTTGTCTGACTCACTCTTTGCAATGGCGAGAAAGCCAATGAGCACGACAGCATTATGGTGTGCACGGCAAACACTGTTTTGGATGTTTCCAATAGACAAGTAAAGAGGATAATAGTCGTTCTGTCCAGTCACAACAGAAACCATTGTTTTATCACTTCTGAGGATTACTGGCACAAATACTGAACCATGCATTCGTGGGTCTTCAGCAATAACATCCTGGATACAAATTAGTAAAGAAAATACTTGATAAAATCTGGTATTCTTACCACTTGATCCCAGGCCCAATCAGCCAACATGAGATCACACCAGTGATGGTTGTACGTTCCACTGGAGTGCTCCTCCCACTCATGATATGGGGTGTAGTTGATCTTGTCCTTGAAATCTGGGTTCTTTAGAATATTCCACACAAGCCGCCGAGGGTCCTGGAAGTGGACTTCGTAAGTCACGTCCATCCATGGAGCAGTGCCACCAGATCTATCACCCTCATAACCAATCGAATGACTGCTCCATGGTACGTCCCCGAGGGGCGTCGCATCGATTGTGTTGTACAAATCTTGATAGTTGGCAAAAGGGGGTGCACCACCATGAACAGCTAGTGAGGTTCCCCAAAGGTGAAGTAGGGTGTCAATCTTCTTCGCCGACATCTCCTCCTGTGAAAAGAGGAATTGTGCAGTTTCAAATTCCAGCCGGTTGCGATAGGGTGTCCAGTTGTTTCTGGACTGCTTGGAACGTAGAGGCAGAGGTGCAGCTGGATCAATAAGATCCCTGGCCTCGTTACAGATGTGCCCTAGTATTCTGAAGTCAAAAATGGAACTGAGGAAAATATAACAAGGTAGTACCATCCAGAAGGTGATAATCTCAAACGAATGGTTGAGGAATGTTCACAGCTGGACTGCGACCAGAGTGAGGCTGATCAGGCATGGAAATACGAAATGACTGTTGATGTGTGGAGCACTGGTGTTGAGTGAGAGCCGACTTGTTCTTGAGCAACTGCTCACACCTGGGATATGGGCAAGGAAGGTGAGAGATGGTGAACAATTGATGAGCCTGGGGCATTGGATGAACTTGATGCTAAACTGCAGAGTGAACTTCAAATGTATGGCAAATGTAATGGCAGTAACTTACACACAAACGCGAGGTGTTTTTCCAACAGCACATCCTGGCCAGCAAGTTGAGTTCCATTGCGCATCATTACTACTGCCCTGCGTCCTGCCATTCTCTATTCCCAAGCTGCTAATGGTCACAACTCGAAAGGAAAATGCTACGAAGTGTGTTGCTCAGCCCGTGCTCGCTGCAAAACACAAATGCCATACCAAGGCAGAAATTGAGGCAGACAAGCAATGCATTGAGGAGGAGCACCAGAACGCTGAACAAGTTCATCGAGCAGGCCTTGAATGTATTGCCAACATCCAGGGCGAGCAGGCTTTGGAAGAGGTTAGGGCAAAAGTGGGGGCAAAACCTCGACCTCAACCACAACTGGTGCAACCTGTTCCAAAGTGTCAGCCTCCAAAGGAAGTGGACCAAACCGAACCTACTGCGAAGGCTGATGTAGGGGCCATAGTGACAGTAGACGAAGGAGAAATAAATGACAAGGAGCTGCAGCCAGGGAGGGAAGTGAGAAGGACCAAGCACTGTGATGCAGTCGGTGCCATGTGTCAACTGGAAGGCCAGGACGTAGCAGCTGGGACATCGGATACACGTGGATCAGACAACAAGAAAGGCAGTGTCACATTTGTACCTTCCTTTAACGTTCATCATGCTGTTAATGACTGAACCTACTCTTTTTTTCTGGAATCTCATCGCCAGCAACCGTCAAGGCAATAATGCCAAAGAAACCTTTCTGGGTCATATGGATAAGTGGATTACTGATGTGGCCAAAAGCAGCAAGCCCAAACAGACACCACAATGCATCACATGTTCTTCAAATGCTGCCAGTAGCATCTGGATTTCTGCATTCTCCAATGTGACAGCGACATCAAGGACAAGCTACTCTTCTGCCCCCAAGCCTCCCCTGAGTCGTTCACCAACCCCATCAAGTGTTGGCCCTGAAGATGAACTTCCTGCAGTCTTGTTGGATGACGATGATACTGTCAAGCATGAAGCTGCACACTCGCTTATGAACCTGCACCAGTTGCCCCCACCATCAAAGGTACGTTGTTATGTCATGACACTAATCAGCAAGGTACTTGACATGCTTCTGACTACCATAGGATAAAGATATCGATTTCAGCCAACCACTGTTTACCCAGACTCTGAGGGCCACCCCCATCAAAGCTGAGCCCATTGACGTCCCCATGGATGTCACAATTGTGATTTCAGATTCTGGGAATGATCCAATCATTATTGACAATGACTTCAAGAATGTCCCCCTGAGTCGCTCAGCACCTGTGGCCATTGCTAGAAGCAGTATGAGCCAGAAGCAGACAACAACTCTCGTAAGTGATCAGCTGCACAATTTTTGAATTTGACAGAAAATATTGTATCTAGATTGCTGATCACAGCAATGCACCTTCCTCAAAGCACTCTCGAACAAAGCCAGCCTTGCAGGATGGAACTGCCATTGAGAATGTGAAGAAAGTGAAGTACAACAACTCCCACCTCCCACTAGGTGCAATGATGGACAACAAATGGTGTGGTGTCTTAATTCCGATGTATGCAAAGTGGAACGGGATGCTCAGCGTCTGCTGGGGTACTAAAAGTCCATATGAGGTTGAAGTTTTGCAATTACTCTGGGACATTATTTACAAGTGCAGGATCCCCGCCATCATTCAACGTGATGATGTGATCTACACTGTGGTACGTATTATTTGTGTTTGCATTTCTGGAGTCAGTGCCGTCTTACATGGCGCTCACATCCCACGACAGGCTACCCAGAGGGTGGCAGAGTGGTGGGGAGGATTTGCATCTGCCAGTATCTCGATGATCTGCAGCCTAATCAAATCTGATGAGAAGTTCAACTCTCTGGGAGGGCAACATGCATGCGCAAATTTCTGGTTAGAAGGTAACTGCTTCTTGTTCAAGGACGTCTCTGGCAACAGTGTGAAAGTGAGTAATGCCATCAAAACCATACTGCCGAAGGTTGCACTCACTGGACCCTTTAGGACTACAGAGGGATGTGGAAGTCTGCTTTCATAGTGCAGATGCTTGCAGCACACATCCACTTCATTCAAGGTGCTATAGACATGCCATTTGACACAGGATTGAAAGAAAAGAAGCACAGATATCTGCAGGCGGCACTTTCATTGGCAGGTACAGCGGTATGTTCTACATCTCTGTTGCAGCTACATGTACTACAATCAATACAGGTGAAACGAATGCTCATTTTGCTCTGGGATGACACCCTCACATTTGAGCTCATCCCTCCATCTGGAAAGGGCAAGAAGAAAGTGAATGGGAACGAGAAATGGAAGGCAAACATCACCGGTGATATGTTCAAGAAGGATCTTTGGGGCCACGAATCAGCATGCTTTATGGACAGCATTGAAGCAATTCCACCGACAGTATGGGATGAGATTGTTGAAGCTGCTGATCAGTTCGTGGAGGAGACAATGCGAAAGCAGGCATCAGCAAACTGACCCCTTCCTAGACACCACTAGACAGTATTAGCCAGTCTAATAGACATACAGAAGTCTACAGCAATGTTCCCAATTGGCTAGATCTGGACATGGCCCTATAGTCTGTCCTATGCATCCCCTAGACTGGACTAGACTGGGCATGGTGCTGAACAGATTGACATACTGGGAAAGTAGTCCCAGTGTCACAATCAAGACAGAACTGGACATACTAGGCTAGGCTAGACACAATGATAGATAGTTATATATTGGTGGGCTCAATCTGGTATTAACTAGTATCAAGCCAAAGGGTAGTAGATCATCACAGAAACAATGGCATTAGACAGATTGCAACACTGCATCTAATTATATCACATTACTAGTCAAGGTTGACATCAAAGCCACAACCCCTGACAACCAGTTCCTGATTACTGCCATTACTGGTTATGTGTCATCAGACTATGATAATACCAGCCTATCAACGAATCACAATCTTACCTCCCGAGCTGTGCCCATCGTTTGTGCAGGGCACTCGTCTTTCCACAGTGAATAACATTTGTGTCACACTTACTCATCAATCTGAGAATTTCTGTGTGGACCGGTGAGTAGGTGTTCACCCTGAAGTTCACTTCACCTTGGCCTGAGGCGACTTCATCAAGTACAACCTTAAGCTGTGAGTTAATCAGCATCAAGAAATGAAATAAATGTTGAGAAACAAATGGCTGTCACAGCAATGGCCACGGTGACTCTCGGAACCTCTCTGGTGAACACTTCAGGGAATAACTTGCTGACTGAGGTAGGACTGGTGTAGAAGAAGTTGATAATCAGTCCGGAAAGGGTAGGATGGGCAAGATTATTGACATGCCCCTGGTAACAGCATCAGTTGGTGTGGTCTCGAATGAACTGTCTTACCTCCGCATCAACTCCATCCTTCAAGAATAGGCCACCATTGCCCAAGAGGTTCTTTGTGATTTGGATGGTGCAATCACGGCGATTTTCAGGATCCCACTGGTATCACTGGGTGACAAAGGTGCGAGCCTTTTTGTGCAATGCGGAATGCCAGCTGCCAAGGTCCTTCCATAACTGGGGTGGGTGGATGGATTTATAATGGGTTACCAGCGAAAGGATGGGAGGATTATGCACTAGTCTAGAAATACTTGATGTGTGGTGTGGCCACCAGCCTGACGAAGTCCAACTGATTGAATAATAACATGATCCAAGGCACGGCGACTTACCATCTGAAACGATCAGACCACGAGATCGACACTCAGCGATGGCCTCATCAATGTACTCGACAGCCTTTAAGTTGAAGGTGGTCCGGATAGGGAATGGGTCGATAGATGCAGCATCGCAGTGCGAAAATTGCTTTGCACAATCAATGACATTGCGAGTCAGCAGGTTGTAGTGCTGAAGTTGCCATGGCTCTGAGTGTTCTGTTATGGGAGTGACTTGTGGGTCAGTGGAAGGGCGGTTTTGCCCATTGCCATTATTCAAAGCTTTGCCTGTAGTGGGCAACACCTGCTGCCGCTGCCTAGCTGCAAGTAGCTGTGAATTGTTGGGCAAGCGAGAGGCATGGTTACGTCAGCAGTGTGTATTTACAATACTCTCAGTTGGCTGTGCAGGCAAAGATGGTTGGCTGGGGGCCGCACCGCTGGGCAGTTGTGCCAGTAAAGATGGTTGACTGGGGGCTGCACCACCAGGCAGAAGGGAGGCACATTGACTTGGCTGATTGGAATGCTGGGTTGCGCCATTAACACTGGTTGCGCCGTCATTGTCTATGGCGATGGTAGTAAGATGTACCTACAAAATACAATGTAACTCATACCTGGGGGATGATTAAGCTGATGGTGTGTACATACAGTGTCATTGTGGGACTGCGAACATGCCTGGCTTGGGGGTTGGTCATTAGGTGGGCGGGAGAAGCGTTGGCTCTGCTGATAGTGGACGGTTACACCATTTGACCCATCATCATTGTCTGTGGTGATGGAAATTAGCATGATTCACCAAATACAATAGAGCATACCAGGAGATGGTGATTTTCTCTGAAAGGAATCTACAGTAGGGTAAGTAGATGTGCAGCTCTAAATGGTACAATGTACCTGGCGATGGAGACAGTCTTGAGAAGAAGGGTTCGTCAATTGTGGCAAGGCAGTTAGATGTGGACCTCAATTTGAATACAACGTACTGGGTGGAGGCAATCCTCTTGAATCTGGGGGAAGAAATCAGGTCTTTATGGTAAGAATGTTGAGCTTGGGATGTACGTTCCGCTCGGTGGAGGTTTGCCTCCACAATTCTATCGTCCTCGCTTGGGGATACCTTGTTGATCTGGTGACAGGTTAGTGGGTTTGTGTAGGCACCATTCGATGCAGGCCTCACCAGGGAACCCATTTCATCATCGAGACCAGGCACAGCAGAGAGACTATGGCCAGATCTATCCATGCGGAGTGGTTGGTTGTAGAATGAAGCAGTCTGCTGTAGTCTCGCAGAAGGTGGGTGGGAAGAGGCAACATCTGGTTCAAAATATTCAAGCTGGGAGGATCATTGAAGATGGTTGGAAGAAGCCGAGATAGGAGGGGCCAGGGCTGCTCTGGAAGAGAAAGCACACACACGTTGGGAAGCTATGTATGTCGTCCACTATGTCGATGTGCAAGGATTTCGTGGGATGTTGAGAAGCAGGGTCATGCTGCCTGGCAAGGCGTCCCTCACCTGAAGATGAGCAGACAGACACAGACAGGACACGAGAGGTTGCCGCAGTTGAGCTTCTTCCCCCATTCGAGAATAATGAAGGGCTGTGTGACGAGGGTGGTGCAGAACCTTTGAATGAGGGCTGTGAATGCACTCCAGGGAACCAAGTACGAGTGGGAGCTTGTGTGTTGCTCTCCAATTGAGATGCAGCATCTGGTATTCTAAAGCCAAATTGTTGGCCAGGAGCCGCCTGCATGAACTGGGGCTACAAAGGGGCTGGAGCTGGTTGTTCTTGGGTATTGGATGGGACCTCTCCATTAGAGCTAACTCACCCTCTGCGAGAGCTGCGCTCGCTGACATCCTGAGAGGACGGTGCCATAGGATTGATGTCTTTGTCCTGGGTAGCGATATCGATTCTTGACGGCCATTTTGACCACTCTATCTGTAGTCGTTCAAATTGCTTTATTTGAGCCAATCAGCCCCCATTACCTTTCCCAGCGCGCTCAGAGCATCGCGTGCCAGTTGCATTAGTGACAGCTGCAGTCCCGATGTCACTTAGAGCATGCAATTTAGTGTAAGGTGCACACATACCTGGAGGTGCATCGTCTGGGGCCACTTGAGATTTCTTTGCCCTATCTTCAATATTGTCGTCCTCACTTTCATAGATGATCTTGTGCTTGGCCATGGTGCAAAGGCGAGGAGGGCAAAGGAATTTATGGTGAATTTTCACCGTTTTCTTCCAGTGTAAGCAACAGATGGCATGACATTGTACGTCAGGATATTGTGTTATTTATGTAAGACAAAATAGTAAGTCTGTAACTACACACTATTTGGCGTCTCATTGGAAGGTGAGGAAGCATCAACTCTAACCCAACTTGTAGTACTAGGACTACCCGAAACTGATGTACCCACGAATGGCTGATTGCCACTGTCAGTGGTGGAAGGTCGCTTCGCCATTTGAGAGTTTGCCTCGTCCTCATGCTCGAGGCGGCATTTGGAGCTACTGGCAGATGACGTGTTTGACATCCGAATCTGAGGTAAACGCGGCAGAGGATGGTTGGGTAAGACCATGGAGGAGATAGCAGAAGGAATGGACAGTATCGGGGTTTTACTCGAGGTGCTGATATTTTGTGGCACGGCATTGGTGGTTGTATTCAACTCCTTTGCTATCCAATACTTATTTGGGAGCTTGGAGAGCACCACAATGATAGCATCAATGAAATCGTCATGAGCGAACTCACAATTTGCCTGAAATTTGTCTCCTTGAAATTTTATGGGTAAGATAAGCTTTTCCCAGATTTTCCCAAGTAGCGGAATAAGGGGTCGAAAGTACTGAGAGACATATGGAAGCATGAGTGCGGTCCAGCCAAAGTTGGATTGAACTGTGACGACCTTGAGGGTGCTGGGGCACGCAACAGCAAAGAATGGGTCGAAACATTGTGCGAGTACTTTGGAGGGTTTGAATTTCCCAGGAACCTCATACAGGAGACAAATTGCGAGTAAGATGTAGAAAAATGATTCTAAGTCATGGTGGCTTTCATGCACGACTGGTGTTCCGGGTCCGATGTGGCTAAGCTCTGCAGCCATCCACGCCCACATTCCCTGGCGCATATTAGGAATACTGAATACAGGCAACAGAGTGAAGACATACTGTACACTGAAGTGGGCTTGCGTCCATCGAAAAACCCGAATCACTCGAAAGGGGCTGATCAGCTATGGGAATAATGATGCTATGTGTGTCTTTCAAATCTGTCTGAGATATCGGTTGCTTTTCACCGTCAACATGGACTGTAAGAGTGGTACCTGGAGCGAACTTGTCGGAAGGGGAAACGTCAACCAGGATAGCATAGCCCCAATCTCCGAGAAGACCATAATGGGGGATACTCTGGATTCTTGCATGGATATTGGATCTCTCAGGCTCTTGGAGCACTTGATTTATAAAGTCAGTGCCAAGGTCGTCATGTATCAGAACAAGGAAAAGATTGAAAAGGCTAATATCATGGTGTAGTACGCCTGCGTCCTTGAGAGCATCATGATGAGCTATTAGACATAAGTAATCAATGCTAGTCAATGGAAGGCAACTCGTATGCACCACATGAACAGTTGATAAGTCCAACGAGTAGCTCAGAAAGTCAAGTCAAGTCAAAGATCGGATAGCCCCTTGGTTTTGAAACTAGACAGGACAAGACACGAAGGCTGTACAAGGTTTGAGGGCAACCATCAATAAGTAAGCAGAGGATATGAGTTGAATAGTTGAGGAAGTCCCGAGTGATGGGGTGCCGAGTCCAAACCTGTTGCTCGTGGACCAACCTCGACACGCACTTCACGTTGGCCTTCTCCAGCATCCTCAAAATCCTACCTTCAGTGTATTGTCATAGCGGATCTACCCAAGAATCCTTCACAACGACGTCCTCCTCTTCTCCATCAATAATGACTTTGCCACTCCACACAGTCGTGCCCCAGCTATGCAACGACCTGGAAAAAAACAGCAACATGTCAACAATGATACTGTATTCCTTCCCCCACATGAGTATTTGAATTTTCTTTTGACTATTCTGAGTGGGTGATATGGTGTAATCAAAGCCGAGCATGATTCTGTCCACGAACATGAGCCCAAGAAGAATTCAGAGAAATTCTCCAGGGAATTGATGGATGTCAAGAGGGTGAGTGGAGATGGAGCCTCCGCGGTCAAATAGCGTTAGGATGACGTGGTCACCCAGGAGCTGAATGCCAGGCGTTGCGCACCGCCCATCCTGAGCCTCGAGCAGAAAGGCCACTTTGCCAGCGAGTTCAACATAGGAATCTTTCTTACTGTCTTCATGGTACCTCTTCTTCAATTCTTCCATGGCATAAATGTCAGTTCGCATGTTGAACTTCTCCTTTCTTGCATCATGTTTCATGATCGCCCCCTCCTCACAAAGGAGGAGGTCAGGTTTTTGAATCGTGCCACTCAAACCATCCACGTGATTGCCCGATGCCTTCCTGGTCCATCGTCTATTGTAGAATTAACCATGAAATGGAAATGTAGCAAAGTCTAGAGTACTTACCTTGTGCATAGATAGGAATCTGGAACATGCTGAACTATACCGTTGAAGAATTGTGCGACCTTCTCTTCCAGGTCATCTGATACGGACATATCAGGGTAGTACGCCCAACAGTCGTGTACTCGCTGCCATAGTTGGTTCATGTGAGTGATGATGGAGTTGATGCCCCCAAGAGCGGTACTGGAGGGGGGGAATAACCTGTCATCCAGGAAAAGTTTGGACAGAAAGTCTATCATCTGCTCCTGATTGAGTGTCCAATGTATGGGGGTTGTGTCTTCTGCAATTTTCGGGTCCATGGACTCATGATATAAATCTGCCCTGCAGTGAAACTGAGGTGGTGTGGCCAGCTGTTGACAAGCCAGTGAGTAACTCATCGCTGAACGTTGAACGTTGGATGAAATAATTGTGAAATGCCCAACACACCACACATAGCAAGAGCAGTGTGTTATGCTTAGTAATGCCGTCAGAAGACTCAATCGACGATATCAGGGTGGTCTAATTACCCTTTGCATCTTCAGTAGGTATAGAATGTGTGAGGGCAAAGGTTGGGAGTAGCAGTGATGGTCCTGGTGATAACGCCGTTGAAGGGTTGACGCTTATCAAACAATGGATTACATCGAGGCAGATTATCACATAGAGAGGGTGCTATGACTACAGACACAATGTGTGGTAGAACTGCTTCGACCAGTACTTGTTCAGCCAAAATTCAGTTGATACCTCATAGCTGTTTTGCCTGGTCAAGCGGGAATGTGCCTCCTTACCGAAGTTCAGGATCAGGTGCATGGGAGATCGAATGTGTGATACCGGGACCACATCCCCAACACATCTCCCGTGTGAACTCGTTGCCCATCTGAGTAAATGCATCCTGGTCCCTGGGTCGACACTCCCCTGGTTTCCCTGTCAAGAGACGATGTTGAAGCACTGGACATAAGCAGCAAGATAGTCGGCATTCACTGGACGGAAGACAAGCCTGAGCTGGACAACAATGTGGCCTGCCACCGATATTGTAATGTGCACACCATAAGACAGTGATTCAATACTCTCACCTTCGATACCTTGCTGTGGCCAGTCACTATCAGAGCCAGGACTGATGATGACACTATCGTAAAGTCCATGAGGGCAATCAGGAGAGGAAGGGAATGCTCTCAGGGTTTGTGGAGCATCTACTCTTTGATCTGTGTGATAGAGGAATTGCTGAACACGTAGTTTGTACCATACTTGAATGTGATCAAACGGGAGTGGACAATCAAGGTTCTGAGTCCTGTTGTCCAAAACGTCATGGTTCATACGATTTTGGACACGTTGCATAAATTCCCAGATTGCAGGACGGAGGTCCGGGATCCCAAAAAGGATAGCAGCTTCATCAACAGTCATACAAAGTGATGGCTTGTTTGCGATGTGGAACACAGTGGAGGAGGAGGAGATGGTGCAATACGGTTTCAGGGCGTTGGAAATGCAACCATGAGAGAGGGCTTCAGTGATGGCAAAATAGTTGACAGTCGGTCGAGATACATTCATGTGTTCAGAGAGGGAATGAGTATCTGACTCGATATCATTGTCTTGGTCATCTTCCCAGTCAAAATCAAGGTCGTCTTCATCAGGGAGACGTGTTTGTTCACACTGAGCTTCCAAATATGTGGCGATGTTGAAATGGAAGCACTTGTCTGAGCAATCTAAATAGCAGGCAATCTGGTCATAGTAGTTTTGATTGTTGCTCAGCCGAGCGGGTACTTTAATCTCTTGAATGTGAGTGTGCTCGGTCGCATCGGCAGACCACTGCATTGCAGGTCCTGAGCGTTGAATGCTTGAAACCACACTTTGCAGCAGCTCCAGCTTAGGTATCTCCCAAGAGTCGTTGCAAACACTGGCCTGTACAATAGCATCTTTGTGGTTGTGGAATAGCTGGAGAGCGTCTGTCAACTTTCCGAGTGATTCATCAGAGAAAACAGGTGCCTGAGCAAGATAGTGAAAATTGAGCAGTGCGTGAATTGCAATGACGAATCAGCACAGGGCAGCACCAGTGATAATTCCTATGATGTAGCGCTGGATAGAGCGATGGTCACGCCCGGTGACCTGTTTTAACCTAGAAATTCCATCCTTGAATCCATGATATCCAACTGTAGGCTGGAGAAGGGAGAACCTGAAATCGATCTCAGGAGTGGTGATGACTTTGATGCATCATTTGACATCATGATCCCATGAAAATCGGTGAAAGTGATGTAGGGGTTCTGTGTGGAGAAAAAGGGACGGACACGATAATGGCCAGTCCGCCCAAAAGGGTTCCACAACGCCATTCAGAAAGAGGGCCCTGGCAACCTTCAGAAACACCTTATAATCCAGCATAGAACTCTTTTCACGGGCTCTGCAGATGGTGGTGAGGGTATGAGATCCAGTGCACGGAGGATGTGGAACCAGATCGCCAAAATTCTTCGACGTAGCTGTTGTAAACGGGGATGCTTTTGGGTCCATGCATGCCACGAGAGAGAGCTCTGGGGTATCCACAATGTAGGCGGCTAGAGGGGTATAACAGTATCATAGATTACCAGCAGGGTCATTCATCATTATACCAACACGTGCGGCCGTCTTCAGCAGTTCTAGAACCTCATTTAATGCTTGGTGGATGAGTCGATCGTGTAGAAGGCTCCGGGTGCACGTGTCTTTGTGGATGAACTTTGGGATGGGAAGGAGAGCAAGCAAGAGATATGTGTGAAGTGAGATCTTGGAATGAATCACAGGATCGATATTAGCGAGACTAATGAGAAGGGGGTACGCCATGCGATTTCCACTCACTATCGAGATATTTGTCTTGTCCAAGGAAAGCACAATGCCCAATACTGTTGCACCTTCCGGAAGCGCATCCTAGAATGAACTTTCCATGAGTACGACAGCCAACACTTCTCAGAGAATGAAACAGTCCCATGCCCATTCCCCACTCAACCAGTCCTCATATACACGACAAATCTGAGCAGCTGATGTTCATACTCTCCGCGGGACAAAGGATATGTGGGGAGCGAGAAGTGGGTGGCTTAAGAGAGATTGCACATAGTCGAGCGTGGGCCGATAGAATAGTCAGATGGGCTGCTTGGTGGGAGCGTCATATTGCATTCATTTGCATAACCACAGCGGTCCCGATGGAAGACTCTCTATTCGTCCTCGAAGTTCTTTTGCAGTTCGAAATGAAAGTGAAAGCCTGGAGATCTTGGGTCAAATTAGTCACAGCTCAAGGTGAAAATATGAACGACTTACAATACTGAGCAACAATAAAGAATCAATGGTGGCCATGCTCAGGCCCGATCACAAGCACCAGGATGAAAATTGCCATTCCTCGGCAGATGCAAAGGGGAAATACAGGTTGGCCTGCCATTCCTCCGTGTGTTCATCTTGCCAGAACAAGTCCATGAACGTGGCTCCGCCAGTATATGAGCCGCTACAACCCGGATAAGCCTCTGTGAAGTTTGTCTGAGTGTCCGAGTCATCTAAGTCCATTCCGTGGGATCCCGACTCATGATTGATGCTAGCACAGCCAAAGTCAGAAGGTGGAGATGGAGGGTAATAGTTGTCAATTCTTTGGGAGTCTGAGGTGGACCGGAAGTGAGACGTGTCAAGCGCCACACCATCACTGGCAGAGTCAATGAGTTGATAATCTTCTTGATGATCCTGAGGAATGTTGGAGTGGTCCTGGTACCAGTCAGTTCCATAGCAAATCCCCATTGGTTGGTTCATGTGTTGAAGGACGTTGGTCTCAGCATAAAACTTCTTTCCGCATCACGGACAGCTGAATTTTTTGAGCCTTCCACAATTTGTCTTCGCTCTAGGCATCGACACAAGAGATATGTAGTCTAAGGCTTGGACGACTCCAGCAACTCCAATGCAAGGGCGCAAGCTTTAGGCGTATTCGTAAGGTGTGCTGTTGTGTATGTAATCTTGATCACCACAAGTTGCGCTTCAAGTGCACACCTGGTATACTCTCTCAACTAATATCAATGAGCATGCCAGAGAATGCCCAACCTCCATTGGATGAAAAATTTCATTTATCGCCATTTTTGACACTTGATCACCATACCATTTCCCCCGTCTACCACTCAGCTCAGGTCCCCGCATACTTGACCCAACGTCAGCAACAAATACCACACAACCCCAATATCAACCCACCAGCCTCCCTGCTCAATCAAAAATATTCTGAGACTGTGGATGACTCTTTTTCCCAACTGGTCGACAATGGGGACAAGGGAGAAAATAATCTACCACGGCATAATGTAAGTTCCCACCTCAGCTCACTCACTGTCACTGACCTGGTTTCCTTCTGATGCATGTAGAGATTCGATGATGCACGCTATGTTGTTCCCTGCCCGCAAAGCTCCAGAGAAGCCTATCTCCTCTTAGAGGCCGCTCGAGCAGACCGTCACATCTTTCTCACCCACAAGACTCTCACCAGTCAGATCATTCACCGCAATACTTTGGTCCTGCGGTACAATCGGATGGTCCTGGAGAGGGCACAGGATGATCTGCATGCCACAGATTGTTTCATCAGACACGTTCGTCTCTTGATTCAGAAAAGCGGGCAGACCATGGCATTTGAGTACATATGCAATGCAGGAAAATTATCCATCCAAGTCGCTTTCATCCGGTAGCTTCCTGAAAACTTGTGCCGTACCACCCAGAACTAATATGTTTGTTTTCTGTTCCAGAGCAATTGTTAAACCACTCTCCGATCGACGTTGATCTCACATAGTCTGTCAAGTAGTATACTGTCACGTTACAAGCAGGGTACTAGTAAATGCAAAATATATGTACTAGTAGTAGTAGTACTAGTATAGATGCTACATGTACATTAGTACCTATAAAATCCAACTCATCGAGAGTTACAGTTGTCACAGTGTCTCTGGAAAAGTTGTACACCACCTTGACTGCTGCATTGTTCAATTCAACTTGAAGTTCCCATGGTCCACTGGCGGCACTGGCAGTCTGGGACAGACTAGGACAGTATTGACCCAGGATGCAACACATGCTTGGCATCAGTCAGTTTAGCCGAGCAAAAGGTCCAAGATTCACAGCCTGTGGCACCATATCCCAGAATAGGATAGATTGTGACAGATTGTATCTTGGGTAGGTCACTGTCACCTCGGCTAAGTCAAGGGCTGGTTTGCTGATGGGAACGTGTATCATCAAGTGAGGATGATGAAGATGACAACACTAATGCGTGTCGCACCGGTTCAGATGACAACAATGAATTTACTGATCTCATGACATACTGGTGAACTTGAAGTAAGGCCTGCATGCAAGTAGTTTTCTCTTTCTTGCTTCATTTCGCCTTTTAACTCTCTCACAGCAATATCACCCTGACTTGGGCTACTAGTACAGTCTGACTTGGACTCGACCATCACATTGCTCCACTGATTCCACTGTAATATAAACTTTCCATCCCACAGTGCCAAACACTTTTCTTTGGCAGCGATTATCTCTCCTTCGTTACTCCCAGTTGTCTTGCCAGTGAATTACCTCTTTGGCTGCAATTTAATCATTACAGTCCAACCTGACCATCACATTACTGATTCCACCACTGAATTACCTCTTAGCACCAATTTAATCATTACTTTTCAGTCGTGACATCCACTTTGCTTCTGTTACAGAAATCCCCTGGATGTCCAAGGCCAAGGAACACGAGTTCGCTTCGTGGATTTCTTCTTCTCCTCCCGACGACCCCGATTCCAATTTCCTCTGTTTCTTCAATTTGCCTTCTGATTCTTTCGACCCGTAGACAGAGTCCCGTTCACCTTCTGATCTTCTATTCCAACCGGGACTCCTGATCCTTTGCGTAGTCCGCAGTATGTCTTCCCTTTGTTCCATTCCGTTCCGTTCCGTTCCTCCCCTTGACCCTGTTTCCTTTACGGACATATCCCCTTCTAGAACGGCGCTCCGCTGTTCCGTTTTCCCTTTAGGACTCCTTATTCAGAGTCCGCTCTCATGTATATAAACGCCCGCTGTACTTGTACTATTTCCCAGTTAGTTCTACGCAATACAAGTGTAGTATCTAGCCCAATCCGCTTGTGGACTCGCGAGTCTACTTGTCGAGACCCTTCTCATAGTCTCTTCGCCTACCAAGCGCAGTAGACTCTTCGATTCCA
>JBBPNN010000456.1:0-23598 GCA_038090935.1 Hortiboletus campestris
GAGGATGGTTTGTTTTTGAGTAGGAGAGATGGTTCTCATGATGGTTGTGGTTGGAAACAAAGATGTGTGTGAACTATTTTAAACTCAGACATGGTTCTAATATGTGTATGTTTGTTTGTATGACCAAACATAACCAAATAACACTTGATTTCAATGTAATGAGCAAAGGGTGCAAAACTGTTGCAATGGTATTGATGTTTTGAAATGGATGTATCTTTGCAGTATGTAAGCGAAATCACATGACCCTGGGGACAAAGGTGTAGCTAAGGGTTTGTACTTTATTTGTTCCCACCAGAGCAAAGTGAAATTCCCACAAGTGATTGCGGGGCGCTTCACGCCCTGGTTTGGGGTTAGACATTGCAACGGTTTTGCACCTCACTGTATCAAAGAAAGCACGTTCCTTTCGTGCCGATAACCAACAACAATCCAGCAACATCACTGCGCTCATCCTCTCCATTTGTGCTATCTGCCTTGGCAGACACAGGCATGACATCATGCATTGCGCCTTAGCCTGCACTTGGGATGACAAGCATGAGGCTTTCGCAGAACGGGTTGGCGTTGGTCTATTCTCCAAATCTGGAAAACAGCTCTGTGGCAAATGGCAAAAAGCCAACGGATGTGCTGACACCCACTGTCCACTACACATGTGCTCCGGCTGTGGCTCCAAAACCCATGGAGCCCAGCGTTGCCCTCGTGCTCAGAACCCACTTCCCCTTGACTCCGTACAAAGTGGATGAATGGGATCGTGCACTACGCGCCGCCAACCTTTTCATTCGTTTCATAGACATTCCCACCGGCTTTCATAATGGTTTTCTAGTAGACTTCCCTTTGATATCCCATACACAAATTCCCCCCAATAGACCCTCCTTCTCCACTTACATTACTGAATTTGCGAAAATTCTTGAACACGAACTCCTAAAAGGACGCTATATTGGGCCCTTTTCCGAGACTGCTCTAACTGCTCTCATCGGGCCTTTCCAATCTTCATTCATTTCCATTATTCCCAAACCTGGCCGACCAGATAAATTCCGCATCGTTCAGAACTTCTCTTTCCCCCTTTCCCCCACCCCCATCAATTCCAATCCTTCCATTAATTCCCTCACTGCCTCCGACAGTTATCCCACCACTTGGGGCAAATTCTCTATTATATCCCTTTTAATTTCATGCCTTCCCCCAGGATCTGAGGCTGCCACACGCGATGTAGCTGAAGCATACCGTACCGTTCCTCTTCATGCCTCACAATGGCCTGCAGCAGTTGTCAGAGCTAAACATGACACCTTCTATGTTGACACCTGTGCTGCCTTTGGTGCATCCCCTTCATCTGGTGCATATGGCCACATAGCTGATGCGGGCGCTGAAATCTTAAGATCCCAGGGCATTGGCCCCCTTGACAAGTGGGTAGACGATCACATCTTCTTCCAAATCAGACGCACTCACCTTACCAATTACAACACCGCATGTGCTGAATGGGCTGAGCATATAGCCAATTCTGGAAACATGAAACAATCTGGTAGCCGCTTATGGTTTGCAGCTACGGATCCCTCAGGCAACCTCATGGAAGAATTCAATGAGGATTGTTCATTTCCGTTGCAGGACTTATCACACCGATCAGCACGTTCACAACACAATGCACTCTTTGCGTACAACCTCACTGACGTGAATCTCGCATCCGAGCGCCTTGGCATTCCTTGGGAAACCTCCAAAGACCAACCCTTTGCCTCCTCGACAATTTACATAGGTTTTTATTGGGATCTAGAAAACCGCATTGTCTCCCTTGCGCCAAGCAAAGTCGAGAAGTATTTGGCTGCAATCCATTTCAGGCGAATCCATGAATTCCTCATTCAAGCCGGTTGCGTGCATGAAGTACACACTAGATACACCCCCAGCAGTCACAACCCTGCTGACGGCCCCTCCAGAGGCATCTTTCCCCACGTTCCCTCCTCCTTCCACGCCCTTACATCCCTCCCCCCCTCATTCCCTTCCTCACAGATGTCGCCGATCTCTCTCCAGACCATCCAAGACTTCCCCGAGCCACCCAAAATGCCACCCACATTCTGCCCACTCACATCATTAATGACGCCCAGCGAATCACTGACAGTTGCGCGCGGGCCAGAGCCACCCAACATTATGAAGACAACATCATCTTCGAAACACTCTATCTCTAAATTCCTCTCCATCCCCCGCTTCGACAATCCCATCTCATCAGCTGCCATTTCAACAACAACCCTCGTATCCCCATGCAACATTGAGCCCCCTCGCCCGTACCATGCCTCCCTCACCCCCTCCCCATCCCCACTAAGACCACACTGTCTCATGCGTGATTGCCTCCACCTATGGACTCCCCTTCTAAATGCACAGCATAACAACACTGCCCCATCCTCCAATCGTGCAGCAGTTGTTTCGGAGGACCAACTCAATCACATTTTAGATGTCATTTCCGCGTCATGGACAGAAAAAACCAAGGAAACCTATGGTGCTGGCCTCCTAGTGTATCACGTATATTGTGACCTGAACCGCATCTCTGAACCACTCAGATGCCCCATCGCCCAACCACTCCTCACAGCCTTTCTTTCAAGCTGCGCTGGAGCCTACTCCAGTTCCTCCCTGTCCAACTTCGTTGCAGGCATTCGAGCCTGGCATATTCTACATGGACAGCCGTGGCTCATCAATCACGATGAAACCCGCTCACTTCTTGAAGGCACTTCCAGACTGGCCCCCACATCTGCTAAACACTCCAAACGCCTTCCATGCGAGCGACAAACTCTCCTTTCCTTCATCACGTACATGGACCTCTCATCCCTCCGCGACGCAGCCATTTTTGCTTGCATGGTCTTCACTTTCTACTCTGTCTCGCGCCTCGGCGAGTTCACCGTCCCAGCCTTAAAGAAATTCAATCTGAGCCTACACATCACACTGTCGCATGTCACACGCATGCATGATCGCAACAATCTAGAAGTCATCAATATGCACATTCCTGCGACAAAGTGCTCTCCATCTGGTGAAGATACCCAATGCGCTCCAATTCCACACCTGACCAATCCCACCGATTGGCTTGACAATCATTTTCGTGTCAACAACCCAGGCCCCAATGACCATCTCTTTGCTTGGCGGCACCCCAAAGGTTTACGCCCTCTCATGAAATCAGAAGTCACCAACCGCATGCGCGAATTGATCCAGCAATATAGCCTGCCCAACCTCAAAGGCCACAGCCTCTGTATCGGCGGCACACTCCACTATCTTCTTCAAGGAGTGCCTTTCGACGTCGTCAAGACGATGGGTAGATGGTCGGGCGAATCTTTTACTCTTTACTTGCGTCGTCATGCCCTCATCCTCGCACCTTATCTCCACAAACGTCGGACATGGCGGATCAGCTCAACCGATACACGATGCCACCTGTGCGCTAGGTGAGCCCGTTTCCTTCTTTTTGGGGCGAGCTTCGCTTCATGCGTCACAGGCTCCTCCTAGTTGGGTATGCAGCTTGCTCGCCATCACAGTGCCTTGGGCTGGAAAGCCCTCCGGGCTTCGCCCACATCCTCTCCTTTCCATAGCATCATAGTTACCTTCATTGTATCTACATTGATCACACATCCACGCACTTCACCGTTAGCGATCGACATTCACGGAGTATTTTTCAGATAGCATTGTACAAGTTTTGTCTAATCAGTTGTTCTTGACATCTGAGTCTTCTTCCATGCATGTCATGAAATAATATGTGTGCCCATCATGGTCAGGGTGTTGGACCTTAGCAGCACCTGCATACCATGTCCAATATGCCCATCCATGATTGGGTGTCCTCACCATGTCCAGTAGTTATCCATCCCATACTGGCTGCATGCCTGGCACATAGCCACATCCCAGCATGGGATCCATGCTAAGACATTTTGTACATGGTACATGGGCCCTGATTAGTACCAGGCCATTATGTATTCTATGCTTGGCTGAGGCTTGTCAAGTATCTCCCCAGTATCTTATACAGAGCACTGTACAGTATGTGTATCTAATTCTGGGATGTGCTTAACAATGTTTCAATTTCTGGAACCCAGATGTTGTGTTTATGTGACAGGTATGGTGCATGTAATCTGGGAATACTTTCCAGGGCTGGCCAGTTCTATGGATTTGACAATTGGCCATGTAGACATGACTGCTTTTGCTTTACCTAATCAGCACAGCCATGCCTTGATTTATTTTGGACATAAATCTAGATCTGAAACTCACCTCTTCTTCCCATGTAACACTATCTGGACTGAATTCAACAATAATGAGAATTGAATTGAAGCTATTAGAAAGTGGAAGATCAACTATGAAGTCCATGAAGATATCAACCCAAGGAGTGTCAGGGATATCTAATGGATGTAACTTTCCAGCAGGGGCTTGATTTGTCCCTTTGAAGCTTTGACATCTTTAATAGCAAGACACATAGTCCTTTACTAGTGTACTCAAGCCTGGCCAAGTGTAACTTTTTGTATCAAGTTGATTGTTTTCTCCACACCCAGATGTCCTGTGACAGGAGTGTGATGGTGTAAACAAAGTATCTCCATGCAAAGGTCTTTGTCCTTGGAAGCAAAGATACATCCATGTGAATCTTGTAGCAATGTGCCATCATTTGATTTTGTCAAGAACTTGGGGGCATTTTCCAACCAACTTATCTCAGATTCTTTTATCAAATGCATGGCTTGTTTGATATGATCAAGAATTACTTTTGCATCGGTGATAATAGTGACCATGTTTGAGATATTGTTACAGTATCAACAGGCATGAAGAGCACACCTTTGTTGACATCTTTGATACTGATTGCATGATCCTATCATCTGAATAAGGTGTCTGCCTTTCCCATCGTTTTCCCAGCTTTGTGGATCCAAATCTTGTTAGCTATTGAGATCACCTAGCTTGGTGACAATTAAGGTCTTGTCATTTCTGGGTCATTCCAAATTTCAAAGTCATATGTAGCAAGCACCTTCTACATAGTGGCACCTGTTACAGAAATCCCCTGGATTACTGAGGCTGAGAAACTTGAGTTCAACTCTTGGGTAACCATGTGGGAACCCAAGGATATGGACTTCAATTTATTCTTTGACATTCCTTCTGATTTGCTTTAGTCCAATGGAGTTCTGTTCATTCTGAGCTTCTATTACTGCCAGAACTTCTATTTCCTTTTACATATGTCTTCTTTCCATTCCATTCCTTTCTGCAGTCCACAGTCCACAGTCCACAGTTCCTGATCCATTCTGTTCTATTCTCCTTATGGACGTATCCCCTTCTAGAACGGCACTCCTTGTCATTCTGTTTCCTCTTTTGGATTTCCCTTTTTGGAATCCTCTCCAGTATATAAACATTCACTGTACTTGTAGCTTTCCCTAGTTAATTCTACATAATACAAGTGTAGTTTCTAGCCCAACTGCACTATGCAAGACCCTTCTCATAAGTCTCTTCACCTACCAAGCACAGTAGACTCTTTGTATACTTGTGATATCTTTACTTGTCATTCACCCTGAAACTCTTGCTGATAAAGCTAGGTTCTACGCTTAGCGTAACAGCACCATTGTTCTAGACTTCTGATAACAGAGAGCATTTCTTTGTCCACTATGGGATAGTTGCACTCTTCTTTAGTGATGGAATGTGATGAGAATGCCATGGGATGCCATTTTCCATCACATTCTATGGATAACACTGTTCCAGTGGCATTATAAGAAGCATCTGTTTCCAAATGGAACTGCTGATCTATATTGAGATATGCAAGAATAGGAGTGGTGATGAAACAAGATTTTAGATCATCAAATGTGTTCTATTGTGACTCACTCCAAATAAATGGGTTGTCCTTCTTGGTAAGGTCTGTCATCAGACAAGTGATTTGTGCATAGTCCTTGATGAATCTGTGATAGAAATTCACTAATCCAAGAAAACTATGTACACCTTTCACATTGTTTGGAATTGGCCATTCTCTAATGGCTGTGACTTTGTTGTCATCCATTTTGATTCTGTTTCATGATACAATCATGCCAAGGAATTGTACTTCTTGGACACTGAATGTACATTTCTCTGGTTTGGCAAACAAATCATTGTCTTCCAATTGTTGAAGCACTTGTTTAACAATCTTCTCATGTTCTTTGATGTCAAGGGATTTCATAAAAATCATGGTGTCATTGACATACACAATGACAACATCTGACATGTCAGCAACGATTTTGCTCATCATGGTTTGAAACATGGCAGAGAAGTTGCATAGTTCAAAATACATTACAATTGGTTCATAGGAACCTTGGTGGCAGACAAAGATGGCTTTTCATTCATCTCCTTTCTTGATTCAAATGTTGTTGTATCCCCATTGAAGATCTATCTTTGTAAACCATTTTGATTCTGACAGCTTGTTTACGAGCTGTGAGATCAGTGGGAGCAGGTAATTATTCTTAACCATGTGCTCGTTAAGATAGTGATAATCCTATACCATGCACTTGTGACCATCTTTCTTTGGAACAAAGAATACAGGAGAAGTTTGTGGTAACTTAGAAGGTCTAATATACTGTAACCCTTGCTAAGTTGGTCATTGACAAAGTCTGTAACTTCTTGTTGTTCAGTGGCAGATAAGGGAATGAGGCACCCTTTCTTAGCCACAAACATATCCTTGAGATATAGCATGATCCCATGGTTTTATTAACAGCATACATTCAGAATCTTTCTTTGTGAACATTTTCAAATATCTGTGGTAAACCTTTGTGACTAAGTCCTCAGCAGAATCCTTCTTTTCTGTGAGTTTCTCCATGGATTCTTTAACATCCTTTTTGATTTTCATAGCATGAATATAATGTAACAAATCTTGTTCATCAGATTCAAGTTGTTGTGCAAATGAAGGTTTATTCTGCAGAACTTGGCATTTCCAAGGGCAACATGTTATTCAGACTTCTCCAGTAGTCCAGTCTATACTGGAATTATGCTATTTAAGCCAAGTACATCTGAGAATCATCAGATTTTTTTCTAAATTGGTTACTTTGGCAAAAAGCTGTTTGGCATGATTCTTGTAATGAACAACAACTTCTGCACAGTGGATAATGCTTCCTGCAGAATTCTTGGTACCATCTATGTTATAAATGAAGATTGGTTTTGATAACAGAGTTAGTGGAAGTTTGACCTTTTTTGCAAAACTCTGATCAATATACATGGCATTTGTTCCTGAGTCAAGAAGTGCCATTGTCGCAGTTAAGTGACTTCAGTGCTTAATGGAAGCAATACAGATTTGAAGATTAATTTCTCTTGACTGTGTAGAGCAAACTCTACCTGGTTCTGGGGTTTCATTGAATGAAGGAAAAGTGGAATGAAGCACCAGTTGGCCCCAGCCAAGCTCTAGATCAACTAGAGACTCCACTTGGCTAATAATATTAGATGAACTAGAAATAGAGGCAGTAGTAGATGAAGAAGTGACATAAGCATGGCCATGGTATTTTCTATTAGTAGATTGAATACCCAGATCATTCAATCCACTTATTCTTTTCCTGGAGAGGGAGAAGAAGAATCATTGTTCTTCAAAATAGCTCTAATCTTCTTACCCTTTGAACATTTCTTATTGTGTTCTCCTTTTATCCATTTACATTCAGAACACTTTGTGGAAGGTTTTCAGCATTCATCAGCATGATGTCCTTCTACTCCACAATTCTAACAACCTTTTGGTCATGCTTTGGTGTTCTTCTTCTTTTAAACCTTCTTTGATGATGTGGCAGCGATACTCTTGTCATCACTGTCACTGTCATTGTCATATCCAAAAGCATCTACATCCATAGCATCTGGATCTCTATGTTTGGTCTTGGAACTTGAAGATCAATGGATGTATGCTTTGTTTGATCTGCACTTACATAAGAATCTGGTGAGCTCAAACATTTCACCAACTTGTTGGACTTCCAATGGATACTGTTGAACATCATTAATGTCTCTCTTGCCTTCTCATAGGATCTGATCCTGAACACTTGAAAGCATGTTCCTTTTCAAGATATTTACTGCATGAGATATGTATGTCAATGTTTGACTTTCAAAGGTAAGCAGGTGGTTGAACTTGTCAACAAAGTCAAAAGTTCTCATGTCTTCTGTTTGTTTGAGTTTCCATAAGGACTCCAATGGCCAATCCATCCTAGTTGTTGGTCTAAACTCTTCTCCAAGTTAGTAACCAATTGAGCCTAGGAATATGCATGCCCTGGTTCAAGCCTCATAGTGGCAAACATAATGCCTTGTGATCCTTTCAACCATGAGAGGATGGAAACTACTAATCATATGGTCCTGGAGTGATGGCCTCAGAATTGACATTGATCTGTACTTTCATTTTTAACTACCTTTCCTCAAACTTCCTCAGTTTTCCTTGAAACTCTTCTGGATTCAAAAATACCTCAACCTTCTTGGATGCTTTAGCCAGCAATGTGGTCAGTGGCAGTATAGCAGTGATCTGTGCATTTGCCTGGTCCAATGAGTTCTGAAGGTCAACCACATGTCAAACCATCAAACTTATTTGGATAGCAAACATGCCCAATCATGCATCTCCATCAGGTTCTTGATAGATCTCAGAGAGGAATTTGGTTGTGTCAAATTGCACAGGGTTGAAAGAACTTATGGCTACTTCTTGGCCTTCTTTTGTAACTTTCTTCCTTGTTTCAAAAGGCAACTATATGGATGTGGAACAGCATTTGCTTTTCTCTTAGCTAAGCTTTTCATGTGTTCCTGGAAGTGCTGCTTCTGTTTCTTAGAAAGCTTCCTATGCCTTTGAACTATATCCAGATTAGATTCCTATCTGGTTGTCTTGTGGAAATTTGTTGTCTGAACCAATTTCCTAAGCTGCTACTGCTTTTGGCAGAGTTACTAGTCCTGGCAGCATTCCTGTACTTTATAAAATGTTTCCCATGTTGTAGTCATAGCCATGTGTCTTGATGTGTTTGTGCTAAAAGTTCTCAGCAAAATACCTTGCTGGTATATCTTCAATTTGGGTAAAACCAACATTGTTAAAGATCCAATCTATCCACTCCTGCAAGTTTGCATTCCTTGGCTGTGGATCTTGAAATGGCTGTGGGTCCCAGTCTTCTTCTGCATCTCAATCAGCAATATTATCCCAGGTGTCTGTAGCCCCTGGCCTTGCTGCATTTGTGAACCAAGAAAGTCACTTGATCTTGTTTGCATTTGTTACAATGAAGGACCAACATATAAGATTATTTCCAACTCATTCTCTTCCAACGTCCATGGCAATTGGTTGCCCTAGCCTAACTGATCTGATGATAAGATAATCAAAGAATGCAAAAACAAGGGTGATGAGATAGGCAAGTGTTAGAAGTGTAACCATTATCATACACACAAGCCTTGTTTTCAATTAGAATCCAATGAACTTGTCATTCCACTGGTCAGTAGAATTGGTCTTAGGAATCTCACTAGATCCTTCTGAATTCTTCATTTATGTGAAGTGTGCGCTGGTGGTATCAACACCCTTTCATTCAATCAAATTGTCTGTGTACCTGTAAAAGCATGAGGTAGTTCCTCACTACTTGAAGAATCTACAATTTTGTTCTCTCCTCTTGCAATAGCTGCTTCTAGTGCTGGCAACCTAACCCTAGATGGCAAAAACCTCTGGTATCTGTGGAGTATATGCAAGCTGATGTGCAGAGTGTATGAGCATCTTGTCTGTTCCAAAGAGTGAATCTGTATCCATACTAGATTCCTCTTATGCAGGCAGATGTTCTTCTCTAAGCATGGAGTTTGTTGATTAATTGAAGATCTATGCTCCTTGTCTTCTAATCACACAATGAGGCAGTGCAGCACAAAATGCTAGCACCCATGGTACTGGTGGTGGCACTGGTTTGACTTCTCCATCAATATTTGGAACTGCAGTGGCTGTTCAAAACCAGTAACAGTCAGGGGGATTGTAGGTAAGTTAGAAGTGTGCAATAAGTTCAACCCAGAGATTCTGTGGGAGTTGGTCAGAGCAAGGGATACCAAATAGTCAATCTGAAAGTCAATCCAGATTGAAAAGGACAAGTGGAAAAAAGAGGAAAGTATAGAAAGGGAGGGATACAGGTGAAAAAAAGTCAATAAAAGATGTTTCGTGCAAGATCAAAGGTTCTGGGTGTTTTCTGGATGAAGATGGAAAGAACAAAAGATAAGACAGATGTTCTGGCCAAGGACAAGGGATGGATATGAGCAGAATGAAACAGATGATGATGAACTCAAAGACACAGCTTCAAGTAGATGGTGAGTAGTTCACATAGGTGAAAACTGTATTACAGAATAAAATAAAAGGGTTTTTATAGTCCAGGGAACATTTTAGACTCTTTCTAATAAGGGATATAGTAACTGTAACCAAGGTCAAGGAAAAAGCCCATTGCCCCTTCATGGGCAAACGGGTTCCATGTGAAACACTACAAAATGTCAATGAAACCAAAAGCACATAATCCTCCAATATGCTCAGATATAACTATAAGGGACATCTGTTACAATGCAATAAGAGGATAGCTAGTTCCCAAATTGGTTAGTAGTCTTGTCCTAATGAAACACCTATACACTCATGAATACGCAAGGGGTGTTTATCACCAAGACCATTGGTGAGCCAAGCATACTAAGCCTTTAGAGAGAAGACAAAGAGAACAAGACTGAGGGGCCAGTTGCTGTCAGCTTGGAGTTTATATACTATTCTAGTGTTTGTACATGTTGTGGTACTCTAGAAATATATATAGTAATAAGCTATGCAGTCCAAGTCATGAGGAGTCATACAGAGTCATGGTGGGAATGAGCATAGCCATAAGGCAATGCAAGGCAGTGCATAGCTGTGTACAAGGCATGATAAGCAGGGCCATAAGGGCATGAGGCATAAGGTGATGCAATAAGAGTCAACATGAGTCATAGGGCATAGGGCATGAGTCATGATAAGAGACATGAGGTGAACATGAGATCATGGCAGTGCAGATAGCATGATAGATGAGCTGTGATCATGTGAGGCCATGGTCACATGTTTGTAGTTGAACAAGTGTAATGAGTTCAAGTGCAAATAGGGGTAAAGGTGAAAAGCCTTGTAGAATATTAGGAAAAATAGTAGAAATAAAGGGAAAAATATAGAGATTGTAACATGCTTCCCTCAAGCTTTGCACTCTTTGTTATGAGCAATGCATGTTGCAAGTTCTTCTTCAGACAACTTGACCCATCAACATGTGTTGTCTTTCAGTGCCTGTAGTTAGTTTGTTGAGTATAGCTACACCTCCAACCTTTGAGAGATTACAGACATAATCTGGCAGTGGCCAACCATGAAGCTCAATTTTGTAGCACTTAACTATGCAGTGTTCATAGTTGTTGTAATTTATCTTTGAATGGCCTTTGATTTGATGCCTTGTCATGATGTACTCTAAATGACATTAGCTGATAACAGTATTATGATAGAATTAAGCTTACCAAGTTCCTTCTGGATCAATGAGCAGCATTTGCTTACAAGCTAATTGAATGGCTGTTTCTTGGTTGCTGGAGGAGATGCATCCAGATTATTCTAAGTACAACAAAAATAGCAGAAAGGGAATACATACCTACCAATTCTGCTGATGGCCCATGCTTTGAGTTGAAGGGTGAGATAATTTGGCTCTATTCTGAGAGCAGTCTTGATAAAATGTTTGGCCTTCAGAGTCATGAATAGTTTGGAAATGAAATGGTTCTCAACAGAACTGTGCACAGCAATGTAAAATCCTTCAAAACTTGTTCCCATGTGCAGGTCACTCCACTGTAAGGATTATTAATTAAATGACCATGTGTAGAAACCATGGACTGATCACTCACCTTGTTATCCATCTTGAAAGATGCAGAAGTGACCACTACACTCACCACCTTTGGGTTCACGTGAGTGGCCACTTGTTTTGCTTCATCCACCTCAAGGACTTGCTCAATGTATGCCTGCTTCTCCATGGCAGTGAGCTTATGATATGCAGGCAATAGCTCCTCCTTGAACTCTGCAATAAACTTGGTGGGGTTGTAATGTTCTCCAGCAGGGAGAGCTGTGGGACGTCAATGAGAAAGTATGTGAGTGAGAAAATGTAGGAATGTACTGGAGTTCTTTTCCTTCAGCTTGACCTTCATAAAGTCATTCCAAGTGTTGGCATGGTGACAGTCATGAAACTTTGTGTCTATAAAAAGCTGATTTTTCGCCCACTTGAGTGTTCTATGTTGTGAGAATTGGTATGACATGTGGTAGAATAGACAATATCCTTACCAGCCATGTTTGTCTGCTATGTTCTGTACTTCCTTGACAAATGTTTGCCACATGTCTGTGAGCTCTGTTGCAAGCTCAATGTGTTGAGTGTGGAGGGCATTCTTGTTGGTCACTGTGTGTTTTAGTCTAGCATGCTTACCATTCAAAAGGCTCATGCAGGCCATCTGTAAAAGTCAGCTGCATCCACCTTTAGATGTACTATACTGTACTTATACTGTTTGTGTTATAAAGGAACCAATGGGGAGGGAGGCTAGAAAATAGAAAAAGTGGTTATGAAATCAAGCATGTCATGACAAATATATGTACAAGGGTCACTGAGACTAATATCATCTAGAAGATCCAATTCATTAGTTGACAGTGCAGCAACCTAAACAAACTTACTAGAGTTGTGACTTGCCAGGATTATAATCTTCAACAATCTTGGCCAACATGGCTTGTCAATGCCACACATCACAAGGATAGCCTTCCAGTTGTCAGATTTATAGCTGTCAACTTGGTGGATACATCTCCAAAGCTCATCCAAAGTGATGAGGTGAATATATCTGCCACTGAGCATGAAATAAAGGTCTTGTGTGATTCTCCTGGTACTGGCATCTGGCTTGTTTGCAACTGCAGCAAGCAGGTCAGAAGCAACAAGATAAAAATTGTTGGTGATGTTCATAGCATCATTACAAACATGCATGGATATGGCCATCTGGACTGACACATTGTGCTTTTGGGTGCAAAGCTTGATAGCCAAGAGATCACAGCTATTTTTTGTCTTTGTTGGAGTTACATCAGTGCTTTCAACCAGAAGAGGGTTAGTGTCATATGGCATGCAGCAAGGTAGTGGCTTGTTTTTCTTGAGACTAGTCCTGCCAGAAGAGATGCTCTGTTCCTTGCGACCATCAGCAACCCTGGCAGGAGTCATGTGGTGCTCCTTAGGGTGGTGAGTCACAATATGTGAGGGACAAGTCCTCTGCATGGTCACAGGTGAGTGGAAACTGAAACCAGTAGTGAATAGATCAGTATGAGTTAGCATGAACTTGTTATTCAATGCTGGAAGTCATTTAACCTTGTCTGGGTTAAAAACTGGTGGGCCATACATAGCCAGGATGGCAGAGACAATCTTCAAAGATCTTTTCTCACTCTGAGAGATGGTGTGAGGGATAGATTTTGATGAGATGACTGATATGAGATCTGATGAATGTGGTCTTATATGGACCTGAGCACATGGCTTTTAGTTGGGGTTGCCTGTAGCACCTAACTATTATACCTGTAGAATTCTGCAGCACTGGTAAATCTGGCAGTTTTCACACACTGTTTTCCCCAGAAGAAGGAATTGGGGGGGGGGGGGAATACTGCATGAGCTCAATAAGAAGAACTGAAGGAGGGATCAAATACATATATGTGACAGTTCACCATTGCTATCATTGTCACTTGAATGGAGAGAGGAGAGGAAAGATAGCTTGCTGGGGATGATGGAGTTTGCAGGAGGTTTGCAAATGATTGAAGGCAGTGGTGGAGACAGTTCCAAAGAGTTGGGGAAGAGAAATGATACTTTGGTGGTGAGATTGTCCACCATATAGTCTGAAAAACCTGAAATGCAATTGGGCATGATGCAATGAGAGGGGGGGATGAATGATCTACTTGCCACCATTGATACAGGAAGATCGACTTCATTCAACAAAACCAGCATGGAAGAAATTGATCACAGAAAATCATGGTGATACATACATTCTACAGTGTCTTCTTCAGCACCTGGCAAGATGGAGTGTGAGGATGTGACTGTTGGGACAATGCTTGGAAGAAGGCATAAATGTTCCTTGGTTTTGATGAACTGAAAGAAAGAATTGTATGGAACAGACATTCCTTGTGGTTATATCTGGGCATATTTGAGTCTTTTACCATCATCATACATCTGATGAACATTCTATCTCATTTCCATTTGAATCCATCCCAATCTGAGTTCATCCATTTTAAATCCATTTAAATCTGCTTCAATACACTTTTCCAGATTCATAGGTCTGCTCTATGTCAATCCGGATTATATTCTTTAGGTTTCATTAACATTTCATATCACTTCATAACAAGTCTAGAACATTTTGTAGCATTCCACATGGTTTCTGTTTACCCATGAAGGGGCGATGGGCATTTTCCTTGACCTTGGTTATGGTTACTGTATCCCTTATTAGAAAATGTCTAGGGTGTTGCCCTTGGACTATAAATTTCCTTGTATTGCATTCTGTAATACAGTTTTCACCCATGTGCACTACTCACCATCTACTTGAAGCCATGTCTTTGAGTTTGTCATTGTCTGTTTCATTTTGCTTGTATCTGGCCCTCATCCTTGTCTGGAATATTCATATTAGCTCTTTTCCTTTCTGTCTTCATCCAGATTCACCCAGAACCTTTGATCCTACACTAAACATCCTCTATTAACTTGCCTTCACCTCTACTTCCTTTTTCTGTCCATTTCTCACTTGTCTCACTTGTCCTTTCTGAACCAGATTGACTGGATTGACTAGTTGGTATTTCTTGCTCTACCCAACTCCCACAGAATTCCTGGGTCAAGCTTATCACACCCTTCTAACTTTCCTACAATCCCCCTGACTATTGTAGCTCAGCAAGAATCATTGTTCTTACAGCATGCAGCTTGATTTGGATGAAAGCTTTCTATATGAACTTAGAAACTGTGTGTTTGGTGTATCTAGAATGCACCAGTTTCTGGTGAAGTGCCAAGTAGTCAAGATGCTGGGGCATGTTTGATTTCTGGTTGGTGGCTGTTCTGACAGTACATTGGTGGTGAATGACCACATTGTTTTTTGTGTTGCAAGTTCTCACAACAAGGCAACTACTTACTTTTTATATTATACTTTAAGGAATTGTGGCTCAACTGAATCATTTTGAAACAACACAAGCTCCTGTGACTGGATGAACAAGATCAGTATGATTAAACTCAAATAAAAGGCATTCATCAGACCCTCAAGACAAGCTGTGAGTCAATATGATAGCCCATTGTTATTGACATAGTACCAATGCATTTCAGTCAAACTTGTTTACTAGTACTTGCTGCACATTTGAGTGAGGAGTGGCAAGGGATCAAATTGAGCATTGCACAATGAGTAGGAAACAGTTAGAAACTGTGAACTGATGGTAGAAAGTATATGTAGTTGTAATATATCTCATGAACTATGAAACAATATGCTGTAGTACATCACCAAATTGAGCACTGCATTCATTCAGCTTCTCATTGTCTCCATCTACTTCTGCCTCCACATTGATATCATCTGCACTGACACCACTTGCTTGTGGACCCAAATACCCTGGGAATGAATATATTCTGTTCAGGATCCTCCAATGAATGCGATTGACCTGAGTGTGTTTGTGACACCTCACACATCTCTCATGCAAGGCCTAGTTGTTCAGTTTGCTCAAGTTCCTGAGCTACTGAATCAATCTTCTTGACATCTGCATTGAGTCATGCATGGAGCCTCTGCATTTCAACATTAAGCTGCTCAAGTGCATACTGTACTACTCAAGGAATCAGTTCTATGAGTGCCTAGATTCAATGGCACATCCTTTACACTAATAACAGACACATCAAAGGATGGGTTTGAAGTAGTGCTTGCATAGTGCTTCACCACAAACCTCCCTGACAGAAAAACAAAGACTGCCATACACCCCATTGGATACACTCTAAATGAACTGCCTCCATGGAAGAATAATACAAACTCTACATCCTCAAACTTGCCACACTGAAATTTGATTTAGATCACTTCAGTGACACCATCTGGGATTTCTCAATAGAAATTGAAACTGATTGTAGAGCAATGAAAGATACACTATGTAATGATGAATCTCCACCACATAAAATGTAAGAATGGCATACTAAGTTACTACATCACTGCAGTCTGACACCACTCAAGCATGTCTAACATGGCCACAGATGCACTAAGCTGGGTGGATACAGGATGGAAACAGACCACTGAAGATGGCAGCACATGGCTGGTCTGCAAAGACTGGGAGGCATTGAAAGGCAATGTCAATGATCTCTTCAGCATCTTAGATACACTGATGGAGTAGTTTCTTCATTGTATGACCATTTTACTGACAAGCCTTTGTTCTAAGAGGTTGTTCAAGTGATCACAAGCTGCAACAACCACAGATCTGAATGTGAATGCAACCACACCTTGCACAGAGAAGAAGGGTACTAGATAGAGGATGGAAAGCTTTGACAGATCTTGGACAGAAAGTTGATACAGGCCAGACCACAACTGGAGTGCATCTCACAAGCAGAAGCAGTAGACCTAGCTAAACATGAACATAACAACAATGGGCACTGGGGATGCAACCTCACCAAACTACAACTGATGGACAGGGTCTATAGTCTGTGGCTTGATCAACCTGTCATCATTGCACTCCTTCAGTGCCCCCAGTGTAAGAACTTTGGTTCATCTCACTCCTACACACTAATGTATCCAATCATGCACCAACACCCATTTGAATTGCTTGTTGTGGATTACCTCTCATTGCTCAAGGAAAAGGGTGGCTATAATATGGTACTACTCATCCTTGACACTTACACCTGGTTGACATGGGGGTTTAAATTCAAAAGCAGCAGAATGGTGAAGACAATGCTACACAGCCTCCATGTCATTACCCATATGTTCTGCCCACCCAAAATGCTCATGACAGACAGGGGATCACACTTTAACAATGAAGAGGTGTGGATATGGTGTGATGCCCAAGGAACCTTGCACCATATTACAGCAGCATATGCCCCATGAATCAATGGACTAGTCAAGAATGCCAATGGAAAGTTACTCAGATGGCTAAAATGTCTTTACAATCTGGAACTAGCAGAGGATAACTATGAACACATCAAACCTGAAAATATCACTAGAGCATGGCCAGACCATTTCAACACTGCCATCCACCAGCTCAATGAGCACACCATACCACCCCTTCAATTCTTCCCAAAGGAACTTCTGCTGGGCTTCATTGTCAACACCACCCTGTAGTATCTACAGTGGAACCCACCCAGCACAAGAGTAGTATAGGACATGATATAATGTGTACACAACTCATCTCATCACCATCATCAACAAGGGCTATTGAAGCATTGGCCTCTCTCCCTCTCTGTGTTTTACCCTGGCTAGTACAGCAGCCAACCACTGTATGTAGACCACAAAGATTTATACTGAACCATTCATGTGATTTGGCATGGCAATGTGAAGTGTGATAGCTTCACTGTCAGATATCATCCTAGAGAATAACAATAACTCCACATCTTGGAAGAATGATATATATGATGTCTGATTCTGGTGTCCTTGCCAGACAATCCACAATATACTCACAAATACAGAACTTGCCAACCACACACATTACCAACCCTTCCATAAATACAATGTGCAAACAAATGAACACCACTTTCAGAATTTTTTCTTAGGTGATTGGGCTTGGAAGCAAGCAGTAAGATTTCTTTTAAGATCTTAAGACAAGAAGCACTTCTGAGCTAGGACACTATCATGCATGACCATCCTGACTGTGCAGGCATGACATTTGTCTCTATTATTCTTGGCAGTGACAAGACTACAGTATCAGTAGCTACCAGGCAACATAACTATGATCACCTGTACCTATTGATTGGCAACATTCACAAGAGTGCATGATGATCCCATTGTCATGGAATGACTCTAATTGGCTTTCTTGCCACACTGAAAAGTAGGGTCCAGTTTTTCTTGCTTTAACTTCATTGGCTAACTTTGGTTAACTTTGGCTAAGTACACTCATCACTCAGCTAATGTACTCACCTTTGTATAATGTCAGCATGCCTCAATGATCATGTGAGTGGTATCATGTGATGAATCCTGGTTATGTGAACAGGTCAGGCTGGTCATGTGAGAAGATCAGGTAATGAGGCCTGGTCGTCACATTGCATTTTCCTGCACACTAACCCTCCCCCAATCAATCATGTGTGCTTGCCACCATGAGTGCAAGAACACACACCATCTCCTGATGTCTTTGAACAGCTCTGCACACTCCATTCATTCCACTTCCAATGCTGCTCCTCTATTACATCTGGATGACAAAGGGACCAAAAAGGTTTTCTGTACTTCACTCAAGTACAATCTCTCATTCCCAAGACAAGCAGGAACCAAGGCAAGCATAGACCTGGAGACAAGACAATAAACCCTGCTGCATCTACCACAATGGTTGCCACCAGGTCCTTATCTGGTGCCTTCCAGCTCTCTTATGGCCCTGCTGCTTTCTTCATGCTGTTCACTGCTGCATATCCACCATCTGGTGTAGTTCCACAGCTTCCACCTTATCAAGGTGGCATTTCATATCTCCCCATTAACAAAAGCTCCACCTCAGAAGCACTCCCATCCCTCTCATCACATTCATTACCATTTACCACCATGAGTTCAGCCATATTTCAGGCTGGTTTGTCATACTCATTCAACACAACCGCTGACTCAATGTTCTTCTCACACCTCCCACTACCTTTATCCCCTTTATCCTTGCTCTTCATTCAATTGTCTGGTTCAAACCCCAACTTGCTCCTGCCATCAGCTCCCTTATCATATGTTTTTCAAATGCTATATCTTCTTGAGAACTGTTAAAGATGCAATGGTGAAGATACATATATATAAATGAATGGATTGTGTTACACTTCTGGTGTCATCACACTCACTCACACTCTGTTAGTTGTGGACAGCCTTTTGGATTTCTATTGCAAGAAAGAAAGGTCATTTACTGTTTAATGTGACATACATGGACTGGAAACAGTTCAAGGACATTATCATAATGGAGATGAGGAGGGGATGAGAGAGATACTGGACTATAATGGTATTCTTATTGGAATAGACTTGATCAACTACAAGTAAGTGTTGGAATGTTCCAGACTATTTTATCACAGATGACAATTCCCTGCAGGGCCACTACTGCTTATGGTTGGCAGACAATGGAGAAATGCCAACAAATCATAGTAAGGTTTCAGTATCAACAATACCATCCAGTTACACCCCAGCCTCTGTTAAACCAACTACAATGGATGAAAAGGAAGTACACCAATACAGAGACCTCTGGCACCATAGCCAAACAATTAAACACACTGCTTTCACTGATGAAGATATGAGATCAGAATGCTTCCTAAAGACTACATACATTATTCCATGGGAAACTATTCTAAAGTGGTTTCACAGCAATTCTGGATCTCATGTCATCTTCCCTAGTGAACAGAGAAAGCAGATAATGCATTACCTTAGGAAGAACAGTCCATATGACAAGATTTTGCTGTCTTAGGAAGAGGTCTCAATTGACACTGCAAACAGTTGGCAAATGTTGCATGTTAATTGTGAATGGGCATATTATCTATACTGTTCTCTGGTTCTTGAACAAAATCCAGTAAGCTGATGGTATGCCATATTTCATTGCCACAATGATTTATTTCTTGTCATCTCTGAAATCAATAGTGATTGGCTTAATGACATGCTGGCACCACTATCCACATCCTCTGGATTCTAGGAGGCAAATTTGGGCACCATAGATGATCAAGAGTGCACTGACCTGCACCAAATTGTTTGGTAGCAAGGCATGGCCTTATTATACATGCTGCAAAACATTTGACCCAAGATTTAAAAATTCACTCTATTTGCACACTCCAAAATGCTTAGCAAATTGAGTGTTACATGGACCCTGGTACCTACTATATACTCTTATTTTGCCTTGATTTTGTATCTATAGGTTTTGCAGAAATAAAATAAATTTCCCTAACTTTCTCTTATTACTATCTATAACTATATATTGAATTATTTCTTTAATAACTTTCTAAATACTGGATTCCTAGCTAAGTGTTAGGGAAATGAGATGATCATGTGACCAGGCTATGTTATACTGAGTCATGATGAGTCTTCTTCAAGCACAGCATTAGTCAGAAGTCAATTCATCTAGGTGTGATTTACACTTTTCTCCGCTTAAGTAAGGTCCAGTATCCATGGGAATAAGATTTGTTGTTTGATAGTCACTCTTTAGTGATCTAATTGATCTTATCTGAAAGGAAGACAGCACAAAGAGGGTGTTTAAGGAGTATATATGTGCTTGAGACATAAATGAGGCTAGTGAACCTACAAATGGTGAACTTGCATTTCATGCCATGTACTGTGATATTCTGCAGGCTTGGCATTGGCATCATGGTGTGGGACAATCATATCTTATACTTTGTCAATGAGGTTGAGCAGAGCCTTCTGTTATGATTTACTCTTTTCTCGCTTCTCTTCTTGATCTTTCTTGAACATTCCGTCATGTTACTTTAATATTCCATCATGTTCCATCGTGTTCCACCACGTTCCCGCCTTATCTTGTTGTGTTCAATTGCATACTTGTTTATCTTGCCTTCCTTGCTTCTTTCTTATCTTCCTCTCACGTTCTTGCTTCTTGAACATTCTACAAACTTCTCTCTCTTTCCATATGTTTAGTCATCCTTGCCTTCTCTGCAATATATAAACCTGATGATACCTCGATGTAACCCTAAGTTAGACCTCCTTGCCTTCTTTGCAATATATAAACCTGACAATACCTCGATGTAACCCTAAGTTAGACCTCCTTAGGAATACATCTTTCTTCACCTCCTTGAAAGTCTCTGCCCTACTTTGAGTGGACGCTTACTCAAAACCTTTGACTCTGTGATCTTAAGTCTAGTCCTTACTAAGGATATGTTTGGTTCTACCTGAATCAACTGTAACACCTTCCAACCAGCCTGTGGATGGCATGCATGTCTCATGGACTGCATGGTGTGTTGGCAGACACATTCAGTACCATGTTGCACAGATGGCTTAGTTGGTTTCATGATCCATGCTATGTATAGCTACTACCAGCCCATAAGAATGACATCAAGCATGTAGCACAGCAGCATACAAACACTATGTGACAAATTTGGAAACACCTTTGGAATACCTCATGAAAATTGGGGATAATGCATCATGAATATCCTATGAACACCTATGAACATGTGATGAACACATTACAAACACATTACAAATGTATTACAAACACCCTATGAACATAACACATGTTACAAACACACCTTGAATGACTTGGGAACATCTTGAGAACACCCTGGAATCAATCATTAATGGTGCAGTAACATAGTTAGAACATACTGTGAACACATTATGAATGCCAGATGAACAATCTGAAAACATGCTATGAACACATTATGGACTAACAAACATCTTGAAAATACCTATGAATGGTATGGAAACATGATGGAACAGTCTACAAATAACCTACCAATAACCATCTCTTGTGAACATATGTTATGCCACAAACATACTTTCCCTTCACAGGCCCTGTATGGATGTATAACCACTGAACAGCCATAGGATAAATTGTGAATATAATGCACATACTACAATAATGGTACATTATAAACACCCTACAAACAAACACACTACAGAAATCTTCAAAGGGTTGATAAATGGTCAATGTATTACAAACTCATTGCAAACCTCTTATGATAATCTCTCTTATGATAATCTCTCCATGCTTTTGGATAATATTCACATCCTGAGATTTCCTAGTGTTTTGTTTACCAATAATCACTGCTTTCCATCCATGAATTCCTGTGACCTGAAATGGACAGGTTTGTGATGTGGAAATGTCTGATGTCCAAATGGTGCTACATAAAGAAATGCCAATTAGGAAAAGGTGGCAGTGAAAACAGATGGTTGAGGAAAAAGAAAGTAGGACAATGTGAATAAATAACAATGGCCTTAGTATGCTGCACATTGTGTTAATATGTACATGAATAAATCACAAACTACTAATCATTCTGACACACAAACAAGAAAGATAGTTGCACCAGAACAACTACAGCAGGCTTGTGAATTCAGGGGTGCCTGGAAGGCTGTGGATAATTTACACAATGCATGATGTGAACATTACACATATGAATGGTGAGTGAATGCACCACCAAATATTAGGCAACAGCGAGATTTCTTCTGTCTATCAAGGTGAGCAGCTTTGCCATGCACTTTGTTCTTCCCCCCTTCCCATTCCATATCATGTCATTGGATACTGCCAATCTGTGTGAAATATACATCATTGTCAATGCAATAGTAACACTATAATGGTATACTCACCCAGCTCAAAAACATCAGCTGTGCAGAGGTTACACTCTGGATGTTCATGTTGCCACAATATGATGGCAAAAGGCTTGTGGTGCCCCATGTAATGCTCCTCAAGCATGTAGACATCAAAGAATGGATTTCATACCTCATCTCTCTTGTTCACAGCATCTTGAAATGTAGGCTGACAGAATGTGAGAACCTTGAAACTATAAAGCAGGTTGCATCCCATTGTGAACTTGACATCTTGTAAGATGGCTGAGTAGTCAAAAAGGAGGTGGAAAAGAACATTGATCTGCCACAGGAAATGCTGAATGAGGTTTTCATAGTGGATGGGAACTAGTGTGTAGATTTTGTGGGTGCAGTCTTTCTTGACAGACATCATAGTTGCCTTGTTCCCTTCAGCATTGAGGTGGTACTTTGTTTCCACATCTTTCTACAGTATGTCAATGAAGCCAGTAATCCAACACTGTATAGGGAAAAGAAAGCTGGTCAGGACCTTTGAGAAGCATGGTGTGATATTGGAAGGCATTTTCAGTTAGGGAAATTGACATTATAGATGGCAGTCTTGGAGTCATGTGGAGCAAGGCTGCACAGGTATGCTTTGATATATTAAATACTCTGGGCTACATGTATGGCACTCCATGAACATGCTATAAACATGCTCACAAACACATTACTAAAACATTGTCTGATATACAATATATACATAGTCTAATATTCTAGTAGTAAGCATGTGATGGATGTTCAAATATCTATTCAGAAAATAAATTGACTATATCTCATGGCTTCTGATAATATATACTTTTGGCTATTTTTATCATAATGTTAAAAATACAAAATATATTGCATAGTGCTGTTTTTGTTCTACTACTTTGGTCTAGCAAAAATTGTTTGTGATTGTATATAGACAAACCACTGATAAAAATGTATTCTTGTTCTCCTACTTGTTTTGTGAATATAATAAATAAAGAATCAATTGCTTGTCAATTAAATTAATTGATGCAATCTTGAATTTCTTTATATTTTCTAATGACTAGCATCATTTGCAAAAGTAGACTATAAATCACTGATTAATTCTTTTGTTTTCAAAATATAACTGAGAATACTACATTGAGTGCATTTGTTAGAACCGTAACTCCGGTATCAACTCCAGAACGCCGGAGATGATTAGGGAAGTGGGACTTGGCTTCACCGTATGTGGTGCGCCCTTACAAGAGTTCGGTCCCAGATTTACGGGGATCGGAGGTAAGACTTAAGACGTCGAGACGTCAAGTCGAG